>BSBK01012412.1:55000-152767 GCA_027943335.1 Chamaecyparis obtusa
TAACTGAGATCATCTTGCCAAATAAAAATGAAGTCAAATCGCCCAAAATCGAGAGAGGTTATTTTAGAACTCATAAACATGATCCTGTAGCTCCTAATAGTTTGTCAATACCTCTCATGAGGTTTGAGATATGAGACCTAGAAGATCGCTACCCAATCATGCTTAGTGCACCTTGGGCTCACTTGGGTCAAGTGTGGTCGCGAGGGTTCCAGTGACTCTATGGGAAGAATAGCATTGTCATTGGAATTTACTCAAGGAACCAAAGCCAATGGAGTAGATGGTTCGATGCCAAGTCAGATAGTTTGAAAGATACGTTGCTGAGCCACATTCAACTAACAATCATTGAAAGTTTTGGCATCACCTGAGATCATCATGCCAAATGCAAATGAAGTTGAATCGACCAAAATCGCGATAGGTTATTGTAGAACTTGAAAACATGATCCTATAGCCACTGATCATTTTTTGATAACTCTCACAAGGTCTGAGATATGAGTGTTGAAATATCATTTCCCAATCATGCTTAGTGCATCTTGGGGTCACTTGGGTTGAGTGTGGTCACGAGCATTCCAGTGACTCTATGGGGGAATAGGGTTGTCATTGGCATTCACCTGGGCAACTGAAGCTAATGGAGTAGATAGTTCGATGCTAGGTCAGATAGTTTGAAAGATATGCTACTGAGTCACTTTTAACTGACCCTCACTACAAGTTTTGGCATTGACTGAGATCATCTTGCCAAATGCAAACAAAGTCAAATCACCCAAAACCAAGAGTTTATTGTAAACCTCAGAAACAAAATCCCATAGCCCTTGATGGTTTGTTGATAACTCTCATGAGGTTTGAGATATTAGCCACAAAATATCACTGCCCAATCATGCTTAGTGCACCTTGGGGTCACTTGGGTCGAGTGTGGTCGCCAGCGTTCCATTGACTCTATTGGAGGAACAGGGTTGTCATTAGCATTCACCCAAGAAAATAGAGCTGATGGAGTAGATGGTTTGATGCCAGGTTAGACGGTTTGAAAGATATGCTTCTGAGTCACTTTCAATTGACCCTCACTGCAAGTTTTGGCATTGACTAAGATCATCTTGCCAAATGCAAACGAAGTCAAATCATCCAAAAATGAGAGAGGTTATTGTAGAACTCATAAACATGATCCTGTATCCCTTGATGGTTTGTCAATACCTCTCACGAGGTCCAAAATATGAGCCCTAGAAGATCGCTACCCAATTGTCCATAGTGCACCTTGGGGTCACTTGGGTCAAGCGTGGTCGCAAGTGTTCCAGTGACTCTATGGGTGGAACGGGGTTGTAACTAGCATTTACCTAGCCAACTAGAGCCCATGGAGCAGATGGTTTCATGCCAAGTTAGATGGTTTGAAAGATATGTTGTTAAGCTGCTTTCAACTGACTGTCACTACAAGTTTTGGCATCGAATGAGATCATCTTGCCAAATGAAAATGAATTAAAATTGCCCAAACTTGAGAGAGGTTATTAATGTTATCTCTATCAAACATTTAAGGTTATCATTAGCATTAAAGGTTTGTAAAGATATCATTTGGTCACTTACATTGAGCTAATCGGTAACATGAAGCTAGACAGACCAGTCGATAAAGCATATATACCAAGCAACAAATAGTTTACCAAGCACCAGTAGACACCGACACCGATAGATAGTAAACACTGAGCATCATAGAATACACTGAGTAGTTTACATAGTGTTTACTGAGGATCACAGAAAATGGCATAGTAATCTGAAATGGCACATACTTCTATGCATACGGTTACAATGGTTCATAAAACATTTTACCAAGATCGAGGACAATTTAATGTGATGATATTCATTAAATGTAATGTATATCTTTTGTAATAGTTGATCTAGGTTATTATTGTACACCGTAGATCTTAGGGTGATGACTATGATTGTATAACCTAATTTTGTTAAAGCAGCAAAAATAGAAGACTATATATTTGTGTGTTCACATTATTTTTTGGTGTGAGCTGATATATGAATCATGGAGCACTTGAAGAAATTACTTAACTTCAAGTCTATCAATTAACAGAGCAGAACCAAGTACAGAGGAATTCAGTTTAAGTAAAGTTAGAAAAGGCTACCGAGCAGTTCAGAGTAGAGATTCATCACAAGTAAGGTGATATTTTATCATAAATTATAGATCTGTATTAGACAATTGAGTTGTCAAATAGCAGATAATTACCTATTGCTTTCTAACAATTGTAATAGAGTTTTGGATTAAATCTCTTAACAGAGTAGACTTAACAGTCTTATGTAAATCTCCTAACCAAGTACACACTTCATTAGTGTTGTTAAAATCCTATAACTAGGTAGATCTAGCTGATCTAACATGTCACTCCTAATAGGGTGAGATCACCAAAAGTGATCTAAACTTGTAGCCCTATCAGGCAAACCTTTTCTATCTGTAGTAGGAAAGAATTTGTGGGTGTCATCCCCACCGCAGTTTTTACCTTCTAACATGGGTTTTTGCATTACCAAATACTTGTCATGTTTTTTACTTTCTTAAGTTAAATGAATGATTGATACATTCAATTAGAATCAAGTTGTTTTGGTCAGTTATTACTATTTACAGTTACATATCAGAAAGGTTTACAAGTAAAAGTTTTAGAAGGCATTGATTCACCCCTCCCCTCTTAGCACCTATCTCTCCTAAATCCAACAATTGGTATCAGAGCTTAGTTCTCTTATGGAGGGTAAAGATCTAAGTCATGGAGAGATACAAGCTTGACAAGACTATTGAGAATTAGAAGATACAAATACATATGTTTATGGAATAGTATAAGAAAGCCAAGGAAGGACTAAAGAAATTACTAGTTGAAAGGAAGAACCTAGCTATTCTACAAAATGAGATTGATTACCATAATCTTTGATGAATCTGAAACCATAATCACTAATTTATCTGAAAAAAATCAACATTTAACTGATCAAGTGAAAGCACTACAAATCGGTCAAGAATCTCAGATGGTGAGAATGGTAGAAACAATGAACAAAGCAAATCAAGCTGAGAAAGAAAGGAATCTAGCTATTGATGACCGAAGACAGATGACTGAACAACTTCAAGTTAAAGAAAGTGAGATACAGAGACTCATTGATCATCATTTCCAAGTAACTAATCAAATGGCGACTATAAATCAAGAGATAAACCAAGTGAATGGAGAATTATCAAGGAGACTAGAAGATGTTGCAAGACTCAGAGAAGAGAATGAGAAGTTAAGAAATGAAGTGAAAAATCAACAGCAACAAAATGAAATGAATAAACTTGCAGAGGACATTTCAAAAAGGATTGATGATTTTTTGTCTACTCAAAGAAGATTTGAGGGTAGAGCTAGAATAGGCTACACCGACAAAGGAGAATCATCACAACAAGCTAAACAAGTCAACATCAATCAAAATATGAAACCTAAAGTTTTGACATGTTATCACTGTGACAAACCAGGATATACATCCAATGTGTGTAGAAGCAAAGCATAAGGTAAACCTCCTATCACTCCTAAGTTCAATGGATATTGTTACTACTATGGTAAGTTTGGACATCCTTCTTATTAGTGTAGAGCTAAACAAAATGATCTTACTAATAACACCACTATGGAGAAAATATGCTATGCTTTTAATAAATATGGACACACTGCACATGAGTGTAAGGCTAAGATGAAGCAAGTATGGACTCCTAAGTAGAAAACACAGTGAAAGCCCTATCAACCGAAGTGACAAGTTAACTCTTATGTTTGGGATTATAATACATGGGCTAACTACATTTCTTGTGGTAGATATGGACACATTGCAGCAAATTGTTATAGAAAGAGTCAAATTGGACAATCAAGAAGTTGGACAAGCACTGGAATGGCTTGTATGCACTGTCACAGGGTCGGTCATTTAAGCAAGAATTTCAGAGACCGAGCACTAGATGAAAACCATATATTTGAAAGTGGATATACTATCGAAGATATCATGAAGTTAAGAAACACTATGCGGAAGAAGGCATCTAATGAGAATGTCAAGTCAAGTAATGTTGTCGGTGAAACCTCATCCACTGGATTGGGTGACATTGGTACCTCCGCTTAAGGTGAAATAGGTATGTATGGGACTGACATTTCAAATGATCATATTTTACATACAATTCTTTATACATGATGTTCTTATACCAAATCAACATGAATAAAGATGCACTATAGTTTAGATGTCAGGAGCTAACAATGCTATATAGTTGGTAAAAGAGAGACCGAGAGTTGGTTACTCATCGGTAATCACTATCTAAGGTTAACTAAGCACTTGTATCAACCAATGAAGAAATTCTACGTTAATAGAGTGAATGAAAATTTTACGTTGTCATTGAGCTGACAGCTGTTACGCACCGAAAGTTAGGAAAAGCATTTATTACATGAAAGTTTGAGAGGGAATACCAAAAAGTCTATAAATACATAAGAACAGAGTTCATTTTTACATTGCGATTTCAAAGAGCGGAGAATTCAAAGAGCAGAGTTTGAGCTAAAAGATTTTCAGAAGGATTCAATGCTACTTTATATTGAACCAACATCACTCTTCATGATACTGAGTAAGTTCATTTTCTATCAAACACCTTTTATCTTGCTACTTTTTGAAACCCTAGAATCGATTTATGGCTTCTACATCATCTACTAGTAAATCACAAAGTATTGAGGAGGAAGTTAATCTAATCGTTAGGGAAAATTTTGATGAACCTAAGTTTAAGCTACATCCCAAGGTCGCAGCACAAATAGATATAATGGGCACATTTTTTAGAATACCAGAAAGGGTTTTTTTGACAGAAGACGTAAGGTCATATATTCATTACAAAATTGGAGGAATTGGAAATTTTGAGACTATAGCAGCATATCAACAACTCTGTGGCCCTGATGGTAAATTGAAAATAGATAACCAGAGGATTGAGGAATGAGAGTTATCATGTTTTACACTCTTTCCGCAATCATTTAAATCAGATTGAATCAGAATCATTTTGAACAGGCATCACGATGACAAATTCTGGCTAGATAAACCAATTGAGGTCAACAAGAAAATGATCAGTAGGGTTACTGGGCTCCCTACAACTGATAAGGCTAAGGATTTCCATAGTTTGTCATGACTGGATGTTGAGAAAAATACTGGAGCACAATGGGATGGTCGGGCACTGAAGATTTCAACAATCAAAGACCCAACAGTTAAGTACGCAACACATGTGATCGGGTATAAGTTATTTCAATCGAACAGAATCAATAGCATACCCTGTAGCACAGTAGACATGGTGCACAAAATTGTGGTAAAAGGTCACCAGGTTGATCTTTTTGAGGTACTATTTCATCAACTTTAGGAGAATATGAAGACTATAAAGAAAAAGAAGTCTAACACATGTAAGTTTAGATCACTACTTGCTTGCATATTTTTCTATCTACAAAAGGATGTACCTGGCACCAGTAAAGTAAACTGGAACTCGGCTATACCGATAAAAAAATAGATCAATGGAATGATGAATAAGTTAGGAGATATGTTGAAAAAAGAGTTTGATGCATATTTCAAAGAGTTTCAGTCTAAAATGCATAAAAGGAGTAGAATCCTGAGGGAATTAGTTCAAAAATTTGAGAATGATATATGCTTTGTAGTCAACACAGATTATACTTTGATAAAAGTAGTTGAACCTAGGCTAAAATGGTTGGCACTGATGGGATATGAAATGAAAAATGATTTCACACTTAAATCTATTAATGCACTTCTTGCACTACCAAAAGATCCCATTGCCACTAGGTTCGGAGTATATGAAGTGGCCAAATCTAAGATTTCAACAAATATAGAGATCGGTAAAATTTCTAGAAAGGTAAAGAAGATGAAAAAAGATCTCACTGCTAAATATGGAGATGGGTCAGATGCACTGGTTAAATAGGAAACCAAAGGTCAATTACAGTTGGCTGAAAAACCATATGATAGTGAGGAAATCAAATCTGACAAAGGAGAAGATCTCACACCAGTTCCTCCACCTGAAATTCCTATAAAGAAGTAGTTACTAGTACAAGAAGGTATGAAGACATGATTGTCAACTACAGTTCCTCCACATGATAAGGAAGAAGTAGAGAAAGTAACAAAAAGGAGGGCAGCTACATCGACAAAGAAATATATCAAGGGAAAGAACAAGGTTGTAGCTGAAGCACCAAAGAAAAGGAGAAAATTCATAAGAACTAAAGAAGATCTTGAGGAAACTAAGACTGAAGTTGATCTCAATCAATTCAAAGTGGTCAGTAATAAAGCAAAGACAATAGATGAAATTATTGAAGACATAACTGAACATGGAGATCTCACTGATCCCTTACTAGATAGATTTGACAAGATGTCAATAGAAGATCAAACCAAGATAGAAGAGGCTATCATCCAAATGATGATAAAATTTAAGAAAGTTCCAATGGAATTTTCCTATGCATTACAAAAGTAGTTGGATGACAAGATTACTAAAAAAGGGCTATTACACTAAACATCGAGAAAAGAAAGAGAGAACGCTCTCTAGTTCAAGCAGCTTCACATCTAAGCTTTGGAGAAGTTAATCAGTACTTGACCAAATACCAATAAAATTTTATGATCAAGAATAGAGCCTTGATGATCATGGATGAAAATGTAGTAGATATGGATACTGCCACTGATTCTATGTGGACATCAATTTTGAAGGCCGAAGAAAAAGCTGAACAAGAAGCATTCTTGAACTTGTCTATGAAGAGACACAATTCCAAAGGTAAACATATTTGCATTGATGAGGGAACAACAAAGAAATCAAATAATACCGGTATATCGGCTACCGAGGTAATCGATATCACTGAGTAAAAGGAAGAAATAATTATTTCACATGATGCACTGAATAAAGTTAAATTTCAACTAGAGAAGAAAAATAATGATGATGTACTCATTGAGGACATCACAAATGGTGATCCTGATGACAAAGATGATGAAGATGTAAATATTGCACCCAATAAAGATGAAGCACTAGACACTGAATGTCTATTTACATCACTACCTGGTAAACTTCTTGTACTTGTAGAAGCAGCTGAAATTCTTTCCCAAGTATAACCCAATGGTTCAAATCTTGAGAAAAACAAAGACATCACAGGGGATCAAGACACAGAGAAACCTACAGAAACAGATGAGCCTACACAAATAGAGGCACCTTCCACCAAGGTAAAGGAAATGGAAGAACCAAAAGAAATCGAGGTGATCCCACTCGACACCACATCCAAGACTCTTACTATATCAACTGAGACTATATCTACCAAGGAGCGAAAGAAGGACAAACGTGTGTTCACCAGGAATGATACTTAGAAATTTGGAGATAAAACTATTGCTATTATTGAGAAGAAATCACTTCTAGCACCAAAGAAGAAGAAGAATAAGAAGAAGAAGAAGAAGAAAGAAAAAGGGTCGGTCACCCTAGATGAAGTGATCATTATCCTTGAGTGTGACCCGAGGACCCTAAGCCCTGAAGAACTGAGTAAATATGGGGAACTATGTTCAAGAAAGCCAATGCAAGAGAAGTTGAAGCAAGAACACAAAAGAAAAGAAATTTTAATAGATGTGCAGGATATCCTAAAATAGGTAGTACCTGAGGTGAATATTGATGAGGATACTCCTATCATAGATCAACTTGCTACACTTGCCGAGAAGATCAATGACCTAGATATTGATATAGATAAACAGATTGAAGAAAGGGAAGAATCTAAGATACAACATAAACTGGCTGAGAAAATAAGCCTAGAAGTGGCATTGAAGAAGGCCAAATTATCTGAGGTAATCACCAAGATAAAAACCATCACCCAGTTAATTTTTCAATATTTATTGAAGCTTTGTGTTACCCAAAATTTCCTATTATATAATTTTGGCCAACAATCCTATTTTCACTTGTGATGGAAACCCACAAGGTTTTATGGTTTGTGATCTTGGCCCCATGTTCTTCAATCTTTCATCATGCTCTAGTTCTAATTGCATGACCTAACTCACAAAATGAAAGAAGTTATTCAAGTTTGAAGATCTGTAGGAAATGGTTGGTTTCATGTCGTAGGGTTAAAAAAATTGTCTAAGTATAAAAACCTTGATGTTTTCTATTTCTCTAATGCCTTTTCAGTTTTTGGAGAAAAATCAAGTTGTTTTCGACCTTTTACAGCTCGCACTTCTTCTTTGGTGTCATCTTTTCCTATGTGCTCAACTGTGACCAAGTGGAGCCTGGTTCTTAACATGGTGTTTGGTCACTTGATCTTCGATTTCTTGAGCAGTTAAGTTTTTCTTTCAGTGACCGACATTTTCTTTTGTCAGGTGTTCAAGCTTTCATATCGATTAAGTCCTTAACAATTAGCGACTCGGCGAATGGTCTATTCTTCCTTTAGTTGCATAATCGCTTAATGTTTGGTAGTCTCAGCTATGCGAGGGTCTCAGTTAAACAAGATCAATGACTAGCTTATCTTCGCATAGACCCTTTTTGACACATGAGATTATGTGCTGACCCTCGATTCTACTTTGTTTTTATGGCTTTGTCAAGTGTGTCCTCATGTTTTGAGATGATCGCATTTGATTGGCCGACGTGGTGATGACTAGAATGTGTCAGTGGGACCATTGTCAGAGGATCTATAGGGATGTCAGTAGAGTGAAGATCTATGCCTGGCACATGATCGCAAGGAATATTTTGATCCTTTGCAATTATATGCCCACCATTGGATCTTCCAAGTGTTTAGGTTAAGTCAGCTGGGTCCAAACTGACACAAGTACCGACATGCTCGTCTCCCATTGGTTAAAGAATTGATGACGAGGCCGAGGACTTTGCAAAGGTTTGTAGACTATTATAAGATCGATATAAGCTACCTGATCTATCAGGAAATAAGGGAATCCATGGTGGCATTTTAAACCTGAGCTAGTAGACGTTACTTTTCAAATTTAAATATCTTTCACAGGGTTTTTGCCAGCATTTGTTCTAGCAAGCCGTGAATGACAAAAGGGGTAGCTCAGGGTTAATTTTTTAGGACATTTGTAGTTGGGAGGATGTTAAAAGGATCTGATGGCTGTTGCATTTGATTTCTCAAGTACCATGTCGGTAGTTTTATGCCAAAGGAGCATTAATAATAGGATCAGATTTCAAGCATTCATGATGAGACTGACTTGCAGAAAAGTAGTCTGATCGGCCAAGATATTTCAGGGATACATTTATGATCAGACTTGAAAGAATTAGGGTTTTATTATTATATAAAAATTATGTAACCCTAGTTAGGTTTTTCTCCTACTTGCTTAGACGAGATGTATATATTGTTTTTTGGAGCTTTTTGAAGCTCAGAGTTTACATTTTGTAAAAAGAGTCTTTCTCTTTCTAGGAGTTATCTATGGCATTTATTCTTCCCTCTATCTCTTATAGACTGTAACCTTTCATTGAAATTTCAGATTCAATAGAGGCTATCTGTGGCATTTGTTCTATCCTCTGGGCTTTTCCTTGTCTATATTTCTCTTATTGAGTATAATATACTGGCTTTGTTAGAGAAATCTTGGAGTTCCAGAGCCCTTCTTTCTTTCATCTTATTTGTGTACTCTGTGTTTGATCTAATTTGAATGAGTTTGTGGGTATACCTCAGCCCCTTGTCATTCTATTTCATTCCTATGCCCTTTCGCTAAAAAGAACGTTTGCTTACAGGTCACAGTATGTGTCTTTTGTTCAAGCCTCTCTATGAAATACTTATGCAAGCCTATTTAGGACAATTTTGTTCTATTAGATCTGAGAGCTTTCATGCTGATTTGGTCAGTGTATTGTGTTCATCTCATTTTGGTGTATCACCTAGTAGGTAGTTTGCTTTTAGTCATTTCCCTTTCATGCATTCCTTCTATCCCTTTCCCTCATAAGATTTACTTTTCCTGTCAAGAAGCAAATTAAGGTGATTATCCAAGAGGAACCAGCCTAGAACCTAGAGGTCTCATCTTAGTTAGCATAGGTCCCACAACCTGGAGATGATTCCCATGTTATACTAAGTTATCAAGACCAAGAGAGCTTGAAACAATGGTGCAAACTTAGTGTATAACAATTCTGGCATGCCTGGTGGGACCAAGAGGCCATAATTTTCATAGTGCTTTCTTGTTCTGATATGCATCTAGTAGGTTGTAGACCTAGAAGAGGTCATTGTGCTGCATATCTGGTGACTCTGGAAATTGTACTGGTTTCAAAGATCAAGTGCTGGTATGTTTCAAATCTTTCATAGTCAAGTTCTAGCTAATTGCATGAGTAAACATGTCAAGTTATTATGGATAGTCAGGTTACTCACCATATTATTATGAGAATAATGCTCAATGGGCTAGTTATCAGCCCTATCAAAACTACCCAAAGCCTGCTTTTATCCCAAGCTTCCATTCTATACAAGGCTATCAATATATCCAGCATGCCCCAAATGAATATGCCCTTGTACAAGATTATGAGTGGGCCCTCCAACAAGAGAGAACATGGGCACAAAGGGAACAACAACAAATACAAAGCTAGCTACCTCATCATGCTTACCACCCACCCTCCCCTCCTCAACCTAATTGGCAACAAATTCAGAGCTTAGACTGAATGAAAGAGAAAGAAAAGACCAAGAATCTGTTGCTTGATTTAATTAAGCAAGTGTCTAAGATCAAGGAACAGTGGGAAATGGAAGCTCAAAGTTATGAGCAAGGGTTCATTCCTTACCAAGTGGTAGAGGCTCTTGTTGATGAGCAAAAAATGAGACAATTTCAAGAAGAGATCAGACACCAAGCTAACGTTGAGACAACAAGGTTGAGATCACAAATTCCTCAACAAGAGGCTCCTAGGCCTAAAATCCCATGTTGGAGAACCCACTTGTCTCAAGAGCCTACACCTAAAGAGCCGAAAAAGTGCTCATTTCCAAGCTTTAGGAGCACCCTTCAAGAATCTAAGCTTATTTTGGAACAGTTGCAACCTTATTATGGTTTGCAACAACCTAAAGACTATATTGAGATAGAGCCAGCTGTAAGGGACCAACACTAGGATGACATGGCCTTCAGTTTTCCAAGCTTCAAGATAGGTATGCCTTCTATGTCTCCCTCTAAGCCCTCTCAGTTTCACATCCCAAGTTTTAAGGCAAAAAGTTCTTTCCAAGAGCCTATACTTGAGATTCGGTCTACCACTCTGCTAGAGCAGCCTATTCAAGAAAGTTGTTCATCTCAAGAGGCCCCTCTAGTTTCTCAAGATGATGAAGTGTTGTGGATACCCCAATGGACTCTGCCTCCTAGCTATAAGATGCCAAGTCTTTTCAAAGATACTAGTCTAGTGTCTGAGTAGGACCTATGGTAAATGAGCTCTCATGTGATGAGGAGGAGAGAAAATCTGAGGTATCAGTGTAGAGTGATGACTATGATGAAGTGGGATAGCAAGGTGAGGAGGTGGAGTTTGATGCCCAACCTGAACTCTTGGTTGGTTTGTTTGATGAGCTACCCCTCTTTGTTGATGATAAAGAAGAGACCATGCCATTACCTATGGTTGAAGGTCAATCAGAACAAAAGGTTCACCATCAATAGGAGTTTGATATAGAGGAGGATGCCATGCCCTTAATGGATGAGCTGCATGTTTTTGTTGAGTAGGAGGATAAAGTTATGGAAGAGTTTTTCCAAGAAAAGAGCATAAACAAAAGCCTTGAAGAATATGATTTTTCCAACATCATAGAGGTCTTTTGTGATAAATATAATGATGAATCCCTATTCCTTGGAGTGGAGGTTCAAAGTTGTATGCCTATAGAAGGAGGCCTAATTTTGTATTGCTCTCTCTCTAAGAGGCTTCTGGATGAGCAAGAGTTGAGGCCAGTTCCAGAACTTTAGTACATTGACAATTTTGATGAGCTCTTGGCCTGTCTAAAAGAAGAAGATGATAGTCCCCTATCCATGGATGATGAGTTGACATGGCTCTCTTTAATGGAGGGAAACCATGAAGATAAAAAGGAAACCATCAAGGAAAGTCTTTCCTTTAGACTTTCAAGAGGTTTCCCTATTAGATACTTGGCCCAGAAGGAGTTTATCAAGGCCCCTCCATATGATCAATTGGAGGAAGGTAAACTTGATCCTATCTTTGCAAAGGTAGTTCATCATCATTTGATAATTTTTTATGTGCTTGATATCCTTCCAGCTATCCTTGTGCACTCAATGCAAAATGTCCTGATAAGGAAGGGTAGCTATTTTTCACAACCAGTGAATGGTTTTGTTTGACCAGGTTTCTGTAACTGGTTAGTTTAGGATAGGTTAGTTTTCTTTCTTTGTTAGAGAAATATTGGAGTTCCAGAGCCCTTCTTTCGTTCATCTTATTTGTGTACTACTATGTTTGATTTGATTTGAGTGATTTTGTGGGTATACCTCATCCCCCTGTCATTCTATCTCATTCCTATGCCCTTTTGCTGAAAAGAATGTTTGCTTGCAAGTCATAGTCTGTGTCTTTTGTTCAGGCCTCTCTATCAAATACTTATGCAAGCCTATTTAGGAAGATTGTGTTCTATTAGATCTAAGAGCTTTCATGCTGATTTGGTAAGTGTATTGTGCTCATCTCATTTCGGTGTATCACCTAGTAGGTAGTTTGCTTTCAGTCATTTCCCTTTCATGCATTCCTTCTATCCCTTTCCCTCATAAGATTTACTTTTCCTGTCAAGAAGAAAATTAAGGTGATTATCCAAGAGGAACCAACCTAGAACCTAGAGGTCTCATCTTAGTTAGCATAGGTCCCACAACTTGGAGATGATTCCCATGTTAGACTAAGTTATCAAGACCAAGAGAGCTTGAAACAAGGGTGCAAACTTAGTGTATAACACTTTGTACTATAGACACCTTCACTATTGAAGTCAGTGAAAAGATCAAAGGATTGGAAGTAGAAATATAATTGAGTACAAATGCAGCTATAACTGAGCCTCATGCTTTCTTAAAGCACATTCACCGAGTTCAGGAACTTTGGCGGTTAATAGCAGATTTGAAGAAACAAGAAGAGCACATAATAGATCAGGATACTGAGTTACAGATAGAACTCGTACCATACCTAAAAAGTTTTGAGGCACACATTGTCAAAGTTGAACAACTCATTGCAACACCAAAAATTTCAATATTAGATAACATCTTTGACATGCATGCACAAGTCGGTCTTGAGCACATTACTCTTACCAACTTGAAAGAGGAATAGGACAACCTCTTGGAGTCAGTAAAGGAAACCCACCAACATATTTTTGACAAGATGTGAGTATACTAATTATTGTTTTGTATTTGGTATTACTATCAAAAAGGGGGAAAACAATGTATAAGTCATTATGCCAAATATGTACATAGATTCTACATATACTACATATTACTAGGAGCATGCACCGAGGGGGAGTACTTAGTACTTAGAATTTTTTTTTATATGTATATGTATATGTATATGGCGAAGATATAAGTTATAGAGAAAATTTTGTCTATATACATTCAAAGTTTTGATACTAATGCCAAAGGGGTAGATTGTTATCTCTATTAAGCATTTAAGGTTGTCATTAGCATCAAAGGTTTGTAAAGATATTGGTCAGTCACTTACATTGAGCTAATCGGTAACATGAAGCTAGACATAACAGTTGGGAAAGCATATATACTGAGCAATAGAGAGTTTACCAAGCATTAGCAGACACTGACACCTATAGATAGTAAAAGCCAAACATCATAGAATACACCGAGTACTTTACACAGTGTTTACTAAGAATCATAGAAAATGGCATAGTAATCTGAAATGGCACATACTTCTATGCATATAATTAAAATGATTCATAAAATATTTTACCAAGATCAAGGACAATTTAATGTGATGATATTCATTAAATGTAATGTATATCTTTTGTAATAGTTGATCTAGGTTATTATTGTACACCATAGATCTTAGGGTGATGACTATGATTGTATAACCTAATTTTGTTAAAGAGGAAAAAATAGAACACTATATATTTGTTTGTTCGCATCATTTTTTGGTGTGACCTAATATATGAATCATGGAGCACTTGAAGCAATTACTTAACTTCAAGTCTATTAGTTAATAGAGTAGAACCAAGTACAGAGGAATTTAGATTAAGTAAAGTTAGAAAAGGCTACTGAGCAGTTCAGAATAGAGATTCATCACAAGTAAGGTGATATTTTATCAGAACTTATAGATATGTATCAGACAATTGAGTTGTCAAATAGTAGATAATTACCTATTTCTTTCTAACAATTGTAATAGAGTTTTGGATTAAATCTCTTAACAGAGTAGACTTAACAGTCTTATATAAATCTCCTAACTGAGTACACACTTCATTAGTATTGTTAAAATACTATAACTAGGTAGATCTATCTGATCTAACATGTCACTCCTAACAAGGTGAGATCACCAGAAGTGATCAAAACTTGTAGCCCTATTAGGCAAACCTTTTCTATCTATAGTAGTAAAGAATTTGTGGGTGTCATCCCCACTACAGTTTTTACCTTCTAACAAGGGTTTCTGCATCACCAAATACTTGTGTCATGTGATTGCCATATTGATGTCATGTTTTTTACTTTCTTAAGTTAAATGAATGATTGATACATGTGATTATAATCAAGTTGTTTTGGTCGATTATTACTGTTTACAGTTACATATCAGAAAGGTTTACAAGTAAAAGTTTTATAAGGCATTGATTCACCCCTCCCCTCTTAGTACCTATCTCTCCTAAATCCAATAATTATAGACCTCAGAAACATGATCTTCTAGCCCCTGATGGTTTGTCAATACCTCTCATGAGGTCTAAGATAAAAGCCCCAGAATATCACTATCTAATCATGCTTAGTGTACCTTGGGGTCACTTGGGTCAAGAGTGGTCGTGAGTGTTCTAGTGTCTCTGTGGGAAGAATGAGGTTTTCACTAGCATTTACCTAACCAACTAGAGTGGATGGAGTAGACGGTTTGATGCTAGGTCAGATGGTTTGAAAGATACATTGTTGAACCACTTTCAACTGACCCTCACTACAAATTTTGGCATTGACTGAGATCATCTTACCAAATGTAAACGAATTCAAATCACCCAAAACTAAGAGAGGTTATTGTAGACATAATCAAATGTGTGATAAGGTGTACTAGGACCCCTTGGAAGTCCCCATGACCCCTTTTGACACATTCAAACACTCAAGTGTGTCAGAAGCAGTTGTAGGACCCCTTAACACACACTTGAGCATTCTAATGTGTCCACAAGGGTCATGGGGACTTCCTAGGGGTACTAACATGTCATAAGGCATACTAAGACCCCTAGGAAGTCCCCATGACCCCTTTTGACACATTTTAACACTTAGGTAAGTCTGAAGAGGTCATAGGATCCCTTAAGACACACTTGAGCATTCCAAAGTGTCCATAGGGATCATGGGGACTTCCTAGGGGTCCTAGCACATGATAAGGCATACTAGGACCCCTAGGAAGTCTACATGACCCCTTTTGACACATTTGAACCCTTAAGTGTGTTTGAAGGGGTCCTAAGACCCCTTAGGAGACACTTGAGGGTTCCAATGTGTCCAAAGGGGTCATGGGGACTTCCTAGGGATCCTAAAGTATGATATGGCATACTAGGACCCATAGGAAGTCCTCGTGACCCCTTTTGACACACTTGAATGATCAAGTGTGTTTAAAGGGGTTGTAGGACCCCTTAGGAGATACTTGAGCATTCCAATGTGTCCATAGGGGTCATGAGGACTTCCTAGGGGTCCTAACATTTGATAAGGTGTACTAGGACCCCTAGGACCTTCCCATGACCCCTTTTGACACATTCAAACACTCAAGTGTGTTCGAAGAGGTTGTAGGACCCCTTAAGACACACTTGAGCATTCCAATGTGTCCACAAGCATCATGGGGACTTCCTAGGGGTCCTAATGCATGATAAGGTGTACTAGGAACCCTAGGAAGTCCCCATGACCCCTTTTGATACATTCAAACAATCGAGTGTGTCCGAAGAGGTCATAGGAACCCTTAAGACACACTTGATCATTCCAATGTATCCATAAGGGTCATGGGGAATTCCTAGGGGTCCTAACATGTGATAAGGCATACTAGGACCCCTAGGAAGTCCCCATGAGCCCTTTTGATATAGTCAAATGCTCAAGTGTATTTGAAGAGGTTGTAAGACCGCTTAAGACACACTTGAGCATTCCAATGTGTCCACAGGGTTCATGGGGACTTCTTAGGTGTCCTAACATGTGATAAGGTGTACTAGGACCCCTAGGAAGTCCTGATGACCCCTTTTGACACATTTTAACCCTCAAGTGTGTCTGAAGGTGTCCTAAGACCCCTTAGGAGACACTTGAGGGTTCCAATGTGTCCATAGGGGTCATGGGGACTTCCTAGGGGTTCTAACGCGTGATAAGGCATACTAGGACCCCTATGACATCCCCATGACCTCTTTTGACACATTTGAACCCTCAAGTGTGTCTGAAGGGGAACTAAGACCCCTTAGGAGACACTTGAGGGTTCCAATGTGTCCATAGGGGTCATGGGGACTTCCTAGGGGTCCTAATGTGTGATAAGGCATACTAGGACACCTAGGAAGTCCCCATGAACCCTTTTGACACATTTGAATGCTCAAGTGTGTCCGGAGGGGTCGTAAGACCCCTTAGGACCTACTTGAGTGTTCCAATGTGTCCATCGGAGTCATGGGGACTTCCTAGGGGTCCTAACACGTGATAAGGTATACTAAGACCCCTAGAAAGTCCCCATGACCCATTTTGATACATTTAAATACTCAAGTGTGTCTGAAGAGGTTGTAAGACCACTTAAGACACACTCAAGCATTCCAATGTGTCGAAAAGGATCATGGGGACTTCCTAGGGGTCCTAACACATGATAAGGCATACTAGGACCTGTAGAAAGTCCCCATAACCCCTTTTGACACATTTGAATGCTCAAGTGTGTCTGAAGGGGTCATAGGACCCTGTAGGACATAATTGAGCATTCCAATGTGTCCATAGGGGTCACGGGGACTTCCTAGGGGTCCTAATGTGTAATAAGGCATACTAGGACCCCTAGGAAGTCCCCATGACCCCTTTTGACACATTTGAATGCTCAAGTGTGTTTGAAGAGGTCGTAGGACCCCTTAAGACACACTTGAGCATTCCAATGTGTCCACAAGGGTCATGGGCACTTCCTAAGGGTCCTAACATGTGCTAAGGCATACTAGGATCCCTAGGAATTCCCCATTACCCCTTTTGACACATTTGAACCCTCAAGTATGCCTGAAGGGATCCTAAGACCCCTTAGGAGACACTTGAGGGTTCTAATGTGTCCATAAGGGTCATGGGGACTCTCTCTCTCTCTCTCTCTCTCTCTCTCTCTCTCTCTCTCTCTCTCTCTCTCTCTCTTTCTCTCTCCCTTCTCTCTCCTTCTCCCTCTCACCCTCTCTCTATCCCTCTCCCTCTCTCTTCCTCTCTCTCTCTTTTCCTCTAGTGAACTATTCTTCAAATCCTCCATTTCTACGTAGCTAAGGTTTACAAGGCTTGTAAAAGGCAAAACTATGCCCCTGTAGGGACTCATGCTCATGCTCAGAACCATATTATTTTCATGCATTACTTCATTAATGTCTGCTATGGGAGGAAGATTATAATTTCCATATTTCTGCAAGCCCTAAAATATTTTCATCATTATCACCCTCTACCTCCGCTCTCTCAATTTAGTCCTCTCTATCTTCGCTGAACTCAACTTAGCCATCCTTACCTACTCTTTAATAGAGATTCTCAAAAATTTGTATACATTGGCATCCTACAAGAAAAAATGAAAAGTTTCTTAGAGAATATCCACAATTCATATACAATAGCATCATATAGGAAAAATGACAAAAAATTAATAGCTAAAAGGTAAAATTTATCATGAACGCCACCAGTACCAAGGTCATACACACCATCAAATCCTGGCCTATGACATGCAAAATGAGGAAAGCAAGTGAAATGAAAGGGAAGTATGGATGAAATAGCGAAGGTGCATCAAATCATATCAATATCATAATATATGCAGAAAATACTGTTATGGACAAAAATATTTGCATATTAATGGAAAGAGTGGGAACAGCTTCTTGGACCCATGAAAGAAACTATTAAGGAATTGCATGATATATTAATCAATGGTGCAAGGAATATTATTGATGAACATGGGATTGCATCTACATCTATTCAATATATAGAGGAAGATATAGAAAATATTCTTAATATAGAGATTAATGTGATAGAAAAGGACATTTCAAAAGAAAATGGTTATCTTGGTGCCATCCAAGGTATACCAATTACTCAAGACAAAGAGACGAAGCCCACAATTAATGGGAAAGAGTGGGAAGAGCTTATTGGACCAATGATAGAAGTTACAGATAAGGAGCAAGAGAAAGGAAGGGGAAAATGAAAAATGAAAGAAGTAAGATATGCGTGTGAGCCTATGTTATATGATGATGATGAGTACTCACCATCTGCTAGTAGCTCAAGTAACAAGTGTTGTGGAATTATCCACAGAGCAATGTGAAAGGAAGCCTCAAATTGGTTTAGCAGGAAAATAATTTGGTCATGCACTTCATCCTAGCACCACAAATATTTCTATTAGAAATGCCTATTCATCAATGGCCTTGAATTTATAGGACTTGGGAAACCAAGTTACTCATGTTTGGCATTATCCCTCAAATGTAAGTTCATTGCCACCTTTGACAAGGCAGTCTCACTCCTCATTTTACAACAAAGGGCAGCCATCTATGGTCAAAGGTTTTAATTCAGCTGACAAGTGGAGAGCTTCTCAAGGTATTGATCTCTTTCATAGAGAAGTTCCTGATTCATCTCAAGGTTCTCATTTAGGTGACCAACACCTTAGAGGTCCACAAATAGACCCATTAATTTCCCAAATTGGTAAAAAGGTAGATGCAATTTAGGAAAGAGTATACCAATTGAAAAGAAATGGAAATTTCAGTGAGCATAAATTTATTGCAGATCCAATGGGTTTATCTCCTCCACTGAAAAATATAACTGCTTTCAAAGACTTGAGTTTAAATGGAGACTATATGTTCCGAAACATGCCCCATTCGAGCAGATGAACCAGATGTTTCTTGAGTAAAGAAGATAGTGGTTTATTAAAGAATCTACATTATCCAACTTGCTCTTATTTACTACTTTTTGAGTGGCTTGCCAGCTGCTTCTATGCAGGATTTATGTAATATATAATGTCCTTATGCAAGTACATGACAATTTTTGCAAACATGTTTTGTTGTAAAGGATTAGTGAGCAATATCAAAGAAAAGGTTCTTACATGTATTATTTAGACACATATCAATTAGGAAATCATTTTTCTCCCATTACATGGTAGAAATGCCTAGATTCACTTTCTGGGTATCAATAGGCAGCAAGATGAGGGAAGAAATATTTGTGAAGAGGAAGTAAAAATGTTATTGTCCAAAACCATTTGGAGAGTAATATTCTTCTCCTGATTGTAATAAGAAACTCAAAATACAGAAGACAACAAATAGCTGGGGCATTTATTTCCTATGACCTATGTCAATTTCAGTTCAATTCCTATTGATGATATTCTCAATGTGTAAAAATAAACTGATGTGTTATTTTAAAATGGTGTTGACTGATATTTATGAACATATGTCAAATATCCATTTTTTCTAGAATTTGAAATAGAACTAGTGATAATATAATCAAATTTGTGAATTTCACATCCAATCATTGGATGTTAATCAAAAGTACAACACAATAATATTTTTGAACAGATAAACAATCTTAGTCTTACTTCAAACCTACTCCCATGTATGTGGGCTCTTGGAGGTATCTATTGAACAATGTGTGGATCTATAATGTCCCTATCCAGGACCTTACTCACTTTGCTTAAACCTCCTAATTAGAATTTGGATTTCTAATGCTTGTTGTGATATTATT
This sequence comes from Chamaecyparis obtusa, assembly GCA_027943335.1. Classification (NCBI taxonomy): domain Eukaryota; kingdom Viridiplantae; phylum Streptophyta; class Pinopsida; order Cupressales; family Cupressaceae; genus Chamaecyparis; species Chamaecyparis obtusa. The sequence continues at coordinate 74,930 of BSBK01012412.1, forward strand.
TAATTTTGCCTTGCTCCTTACTGATTAATATTGTAATGAATTGGTTATCCTTCCCCTTCTCTCTCTTTCCTACTCTATGCTCCTCTCTCTCTCTCTCTCTCTCTCTCTCTCTCTCTCTCTCTCTCTCTCTCTCTCTCTCTCTCTCTCTCTCTCTCTATTCTCTCCCCTTCCCCTTCTCTTTGTCTCTCCTATGCTCTCCCCTTCCCCTTCTCTCTCTCTACTACTCTCTCCCCACCCCCTTCTCTCTCTCTCCTACTCTCTCCACATCCCCTTCTCTCTCTCTCTCATACTCGCTCCCCTTCCCCTTCTCTCTCTCTCCTACTCTCTCCCCTTCCCCTTCTCTCTATCTCTCCTACTCTCTCCCCATCTCTCTCTCTCTCTCTCTCTTCCTCAATGGCTGCCCATGAATTTTTTAAATGGTTGATTGATTTCCTTTGCTTCTTTCAATGATCATCGATGATTTTAAGCAATCTTCCAACCTTTCATACATAGTTGTAAAATACATATTAATATATATTATATACATATAAAATAATATGTAATATATGATATATAATGTGACATTTAATATTAATATATATTAAATAATATTTAATGTAAAATGTATATTATATGATATTTAATATAAATAATATATAATCTAATATATATCTAATATATAGTTTTTGATATATAATATATAATCTAATGTAATATAGGATGGAGAAAGGGGAGGGAGAAAGGGGAGGGAAAAGTGAAAAATCAAAATTATGTCGGCCTTTTGAGGTACCTGATTAGGCTCGATATTGCTTTGTGCACCAAACCTACATGGTCAACTATTGAAATGTCTCAAAAACATGTTTTTCCCCTGTTTCTCTGAGTTCCAAACTTTGACCGAAGTTTTTTTTACCTAAATTTAATGAAACAAAAAGGGTATCTTAAGTAGATTATCAACTTTCTATCAATATAATTGTTGTCAAATTTTGAATTCGGTAAGTAATTATTAGTTATTTTCTAATTGAGTTGCCTCTAAAGTGTTGATTTATATACTAATTGAAAAATGACTATAACTTTCAGATGGTAAAACATTTTTGAAATCTGAAAAATGCATCATATTCTATGCTTCACCTACTATAAGGTATTTTTTTTTATAAATTTTGTAAATTTTTGAATGAGGTAAGGTGGTCAGACACAGGAGTTTTTTTATTCTAAAAATGTTGTAGTATAAAATTCATAATTAATTATTTTTTTGGAATAAAATTACAAAAAATAATGCATCACATCCGAGCATGATTCTGCTACTTATATATAAAATCTTATAATAAAATATTATCATTTCATTATGATTAAGGTGGTCAGACATACACCTACTTCTTATTTTTTCCATAATTTTTTATACTACTGCATTGAAATCTATACTTTTCACCAATCATAATAAAATTTTTTCAAAAAAGGCCTAGTAGTTTAGAAACTACATTCAATTTTCTATAGATTCTATTCTTACCAATTTTTGATATTAGGTTGATAGCTATTTGAAATTTTCACATCAAGTTGACTAACCCTGATTTGCTGATTTTTCATTGCCACTTAAGGGCATAGTTTGGCCCCTCATGATCTTTCACATACCCACCTATTTCACAATACTATAACCACAGGACCCCGAAACATCAAGGAAAAACAAAAAACCTACCTTCAAATGAGCCAAGGTAATAATATTGAGCATCTCTATGGTGTTCCTATCCTCCAAGGGGTGGTCCAAAATACCAAGGGTATCAATACGCTAAATAGCTTCAAACTGTCACAGAGGCCTAATGGCTCTTCCTTGTAGCCCACAACATAAAGAACAATGCTCAAAGCAAAGTACATGTCCATATTGTAGAAATGGAAAAGAAACAACAAGAAAACAAAGAAAAACAAATAAAAAATAAAATATTGCAATTAAATAATCACCAAAAATGATACACATAATACCTCTGTATGCAGCCCATATTGAACATTTCAAATGCAAGAATGAAAGAAAATAGGGAACTAAGCCCATAGTTCATAGTCCCACAAGGGGACATTTATCATAGTCATATAAATATGATAATTTTTAAATGGAATACACCAAGGAGTGCCATCAGAAATATCGACCATTTACAATCATGAATAGTTAACCTAAATCAAATAGCTCATTTTTTTATCAGCATGTGTAGTCTCTGCGTATATGAAAAATGATTGAAATATCAAGCTGAAATAAAATAGTGAACACAAATTCAAATACAAGGCCTAATTTATCAAGAGAAACAAATATTAAGATGAAAGAAAAATCATTAAGACCATAGAAAAATCATTAGGACTATAGAAAAATCATTAAGACTAGAAAATTAAGTTCTAGAAAAATCATTATGACTATAGAAAAATCATTTAGACTAGAAAATCAAGTTCTAGAAATGGGCGGTTCTGATGCTTTTCCATTACAACAATTGAGCATTCATCATTTGGTACTTCTTGGTGTATTCCATTTAAGTTTTCTAGTTGTCACGTTTATGTGCATTTTCTTTATGTGTTTGGATTCTCTCCCTCGCAAGGGATACGTCGATATCAGAGCCTAGGGGCATGCTAGGTGAAAAGTGTGAGGGAAGAATATTTTTTATCTTTGGTGTATTGAATCCTTGCAGAACCCTTTGAGTTGAGTATATCCTTTGAGGTGAGTTCCCTAGTTGAGCCTTTGCATCAAGGAGACAAAGATTGAAAGTTTAAGATTTGATAGTAGAAATGGTGGTCATAATGGCTGAGGACACAACGTAGAATTAGGGGTACCAAATATTCAAGACACAATGCAGATGTAGAGGTCAAGTTTGAAAGGTTGTTGTTTGAAGTGGTTCATTTACAAATCTTGTTTCATTTGAGATGGTTAACAAATTGAATCTACCAAGAATAGAATATGTTAGGCCTTACAAAGTGCAAGGATTGGATGTTGGATTTTGTGTTGATGTGAAGGAGTAGGCTTATGTTCCCTTCACCCTTCGATCATATAAAGATATTATACTATGTGACATTGTACCTTTGAATGATTGTCATGTGATTTTAGGAAGGGCTTGATAGGTTGAGAAGAGATCTCTACATGATGGCAGCAAGAATACCTACACTTTCACAAATAATGGAGTGAAGATGGTATTAACACCATTACAGGAGAAAAAAATAACATGGAAGGTGTCAATTGGATCATAAAAGGTTGAAATCCAAACTTAGGATTTTTTAGCAGTTTATTTGATTAAGTTTGCAAATTTGAATATTTAAATTCAAACAGTCACTTGGGATTAGGAGGGAACCTCTAAAAATAAGTCTAGTTTTCTTTGTTAGCATATTCAACTAATTTTATTTGGTTTGGGAGGTTAAAGGGAGTCTATTTAAGCCTTTAAAATGAAGAGAATGGGGGGAGAACAAACCGAAATCTATTTTTGTATGGGCTGGTTCATATTTTGGCAATAAAAATCTGATTTCTTGCAAATTTGATATTTTTTTGATGAGTATTTGATCTGATTTCATTCATGTGGTAGTGGAAGGATGTTTTAAAATTTTTTTCAGTAAATTTAAATCATATTTTAGGGTTTTAACTTCTATTTGTTTTGACTGTCCTCTACAAGCACAGTTTATGCATTGATGAAAGATGTAAATTCATTGATCCATCCCCTTTATGTATTTGTTGTCACTTGGGGATGGATCCAAACCTTGTAACTTAGTATTATAACATTGGAAATGCAGGAAAGAAGAAGATTTTGCAAGTTGAGAGTGATTGAAGGATTTTGATGAGTTTGAAGGGTGCATAAGGGTCATGAAATTGGTGAAAGGGTACAATAGTAGACATTCTAGCCTTTGGAGGGGGATATTTTATGCATGAATCCATCATAGGATGGTCAAATGATGGTGAATCAACTTTTTTTCAATTGCTATGGTGTTGGGAGATGAGACATTGGGCAAGCCCTAGTTTTTAGGGGTTTTTGGGACAAATTTGGGGCTTTTACATCTATAAGTGTTAAATATTCAAATTGATGTATAATCCTCTAATTAGAATCATTTTAAGACATTTTTGAAAGTTTCAAGGTCTAGGAGTGAGTCCTTAATAGGGATTCTTTGTTAATTGAGCCTATTAGGGCTAGTTGGGAAACATGAATTAGCAATTTTAAGGTGTGATGTTCCAAAACACATAGTATTTATTTTGACATATGTTATACAACTTGAAAAAGGGTATTCAAATATGTCATTAGTTTTGAGAAAACCATGAAAAATAGTCACTGCTATACTACAAGATTGGGGTTTGAAGGCCTAGAATGGACAGTTTGAGTTTTGGAGTAAAAAGACCATAGTGTGAGTGCATGTTGAGTGAAGATAGGACAAACAACATTTTTTAAGGTCCTTGGAGGGTTTTAAATCACCATTTGAAGAGGTGATCAATAATTTGGTTGATGGAACCAATTGGCAAGCTTAAACAAGCATGAACCAAGAACTTGTTTGATATGGTGGATATGGAGTAGCTTAAGGAAATGTAAGGTGTGGGGTCTAGTGGACTAAGATATGATTTAATTTACCTTTCATAGGTCTAAGGAATGTGGGATGGGTCATTGGTATTGATTCCATGTGAAGGAAGAATGAGAAGTGTAGTTAGAAAACAAAGGAAACTTGTGAGATTCCTTATGAAGTTTGGATTGTTACCACTAGCCTCTGCATCAATTGGTATCAAAGCCTAGGAATGTCCTAGGTGAAAAGTGTGAGGGAAGAATATTTTTATCTTTTGTGTAATGAATCCTTGCAGAACCCTTGGATTTGAGCATATCCTTTGAGGTGAGTTCCTGAGTTAAGCCTTTGCATCAAGGAGACAAAGATTGAAGGTTTAAGATTTGATAGAAGAAATGGTGGTCATATAAGAGCTGATTATAGAAGGTATATGCACAGGTGAAAAACATGGATATTTGACCAAGTAATACTGGGAGCTAGACACAACATAAAATAGATTTGTGGTGATTTCCACAATAGTACATGTGTTATTGGGTAAGCTCTCAGTAGTACTCAGGAAAATATGCATGTTCATCACCTGTGCATATCAAGTGGCTCTAATGGTAGATACAATCGCTAAATTCTGCATACTCCTTATTTTGTTCTGGGTTGATATTGTAAGACATAGTCTTTCTTGAATAGAATGACTCGTTACTTGTACACTAACTAGAATGTTGGTGGAAGAAGGATGATTTGTTTGCAACCTACAAATACAAACACTGAACAACCATTTATTCAACTCTAATTTTCTCAACACAAAGGGACATTTATCATAGCCATAGAAACATGATTATTTTAAAATGGAATACACCTAGGAGTACCATCAGAAATATTGACCATTTACAATCATGAATAGTTAACCTAAATCAAATAGCTCATTTTTTATCAACATAAATTGTAGTCTCTATGTATATGAAAAATGAATGAAATATCAAGCTAAAATAAAATAGTCAACAAACATTCAAATACAAGGCCTAGTTTATCAAGAGCAACAAACATTAGGATGAAAGAAAAAGCATTAAGACTATAGAAAAATTATTAGGACTATAGAAAAATCATTAAGACTAGAAAGTCAAGTTCTAGAAAAATCATTACAACTATAGAAAAATCAAGTTCTAAAAATGGACGGTTCTAATGCTTTTCCATTACAACAATTGAGCATTCATCATTTAGTACTTCTTGGTGTATTCCATTTAAGTTGTTTAGCTATCGTGTTTATGTGCATGTTCTTTATGTGTTTGGCTTCTCTTCCTTGCAAGGGATACACCGATAGGTAATTGATTTGAAAGCATAATGATTTGATAGTCTTTTTTTAGGATAGGCATAATCATCCCACCAACCTTAATTAGAAACATTTGTGATATATGTCAAGTACTTATTTAATCAGTATTGTAATACCCAAAAAATGGGCTATAGGTTCATTAACCTCTTACATCAACAATTCGATCGAAATCGACATCAAAGTCCTAACCTAAGCCACATCGGCACATCAGTTCATCAAAACCCTAATTGATTATCTTGATTTTGCATCGGGGAATATTCCTTGAATATTACTAATTTATCATAATTATCTTTAATTTAATAATTATTTGGCGATAAATCTCATTTATCCTAAAGTTGATTAATTGAATATGTTGAATATTTAATTAATTAATTTAATACTACCACTTAATTATTTAATTAGATTTAATTCTATTTATTCCCAATTTATATAATTTAATTTTGATAATAAAATCAAAATTGCTAAAAATAATCAATTGAATTCTTATTTAATTGATTAAATCTAATTGTCAAATTAAATGATATAGTTTTTGAATAAAAGTTTGATTTAATAGTTGATTAACCCATAAATCAGTTGTTTTTAAATAAAAAATCAGTTAAGTTGAAGATAAATCACTTTATTTATTTAATTAATTCATAATTATCTATGTAGATTCAAAGAGCAGTTAAACTTGAAATCAGAAAATCAATTCTAGTTGTTATCTTTTCGAAACTCAACATCTATTTTGAGTTAAAAGCTGATCTAAACTTCTGATTTTAGTCAAAAAGCTATTCTTGCATGATTTTGGCGAGTTAATTAATTCTGATTTCTTATTAACTCAAAATCAACCTGAGTTTATCCAGAGTGATTTATGGCTTTTCTCAATGCATCCTCAAGCCTTGGATTTCTATAAAAGCAAGGCTCAGCTCTTCATAAAACCATCCTCAAAATTTCATCCTTACTTTGGTGAATTTGCAACTGGAGAATCAACTTTTGTGAGTCAAGGCTATTGTGAGATTTTCATTATTTTTTTGAGCATTTATTATATCATATTAGATCAATTTGCATATCACTTTTATTCATCTAGATTAGATTAATATCTAGTTTTTCATCTTATTGCATCAAAAATACCAAAAATATAGATTAATCTACATTTCATATTCATTGCTTTTAATCATTTAAATCCTTTGTTTAGGTGTTGCATTGTCACTGATCTTGGTCTAATCTGAGAATACATACTCACACCTACTAGAAGGCAGTAAATCATCTAGTTATCTTAGTATCATTTATTTGCAGATTTTGATTTTGCTAACCTCTAATGTTTTAGTGAAGTGTTGTGTCCACAACTAGGTACAAATTTCACACACACATTTTAGGCACCCATCGTGGGGCCATGAAATAGGTTTCCATTCTTTCACATTAGTTTTCTATCATTTTCTTTCAAAACTATGATTTTTAATTTTTTGTCTGTACATTTTTCCTACGACATTTGATAAATTGTCATACTAGGACCCCCTGTCTGTCATATGATAGATGGCAATCTGAAGTGTCTTGTTGACTATATGCAGACCATCGTACAAGTTTTTGGAAAGTCATGTTAGCACTAACCCACTTTTGTTTCATGCATGAAGTTTCGTATGAGTAGCAGTCCACTGTCATACATGTTTTAGTACCAGAATTTCATTTTTTCATAACATAATTGCAAAAAATAGTCATTTCAGATTTGATTTCAAATTTGGATAGCTAACCCTAACGGTTGATATATGTTGTTTCTGATCTCTTTTCTCACGGGATTGCTCAACTTATCTAAAAATCGGGTAAAAATCTACTAAGCACATTGCAAAGGAACTCAGATATTCTACTATGATCTGATAACATTTCAATTTGGATATAAAATGAACATCTCTCATGTCAAGCTTGAGTGCCTTTCTAGTTTTCATAAATCAAACTTTAGTTTTGGGCTATAGAAAGAACATACATTTACTTTTTGCATAACTATTACACATAATAATTAGGCCCTATGAATACTATTTGCAGATGATCTTGAGAGAGTGGGCTTCATTTACTTTTTTATGCATGTGAAGCTCTTCTTGATGACAGATCACCTTGTAGGTAGGGAGGTTACTGTGATTATCTCATGTTCTACTTGGTTTGGTCCTCAAATTTGATCGGTACATTCTCTCTTGGTCCCACTTAGAGAGCTTAGTAGACATCATTGTTGACATCACAAATATTGGTGAGCTGATTTTAGTCTTAGCGTGTCAGATTAATCTTTTTACTGTGTTTGGGTAAAAGTGATAAGGCTAGAGGATTATGCTCTACTACCTTTTTGGGTAGTATCAGAAACTCAAATCCTTGGATCTAGACCAAGTCTCCATGTGGTATCTTTTGTGAGTCACATTTAGCAAGGGTTAACCATAGTGGGAATTCCCTTTATTGGGTCAACCACATGGACGCAACCTTAAGCAGTAATAGCCATTTTTGTCATGGTAGCAACAACCGCTATATAAATATATTTGTAGAAGAAATATCCACAAGTGTGGTCTCTTGTTGGGCTATCAAATCTCTCTAGCAGCTCCTAATTGATTAAATTCTTGGACTTTGTCAAAACCCCGGTGCACCTGGATTAGATTTTTCCCTCTTGAGATCACAAAAGTTGCAGAGTCAGATCCTTACTACAAACCCTACCGAGGCCAATTTTTCATTTTCTAGGACTATGTGCATTATTGAAAAACTTTTTGGAACATACACAAGTAGTATTTCTAGGGATTATCACAATAAGTCACTATTGCTTGTTCATGTGCAAGGTTTCTTTTTCCCTTGTTCATTGTTTTAAGATGATTGCTTGCCTCCATTGTTATTCTGCATGCTTTCTATTTGCTTGGTTACTGAAAATGAACATAAGATAAACTATTTACATAGATTTTCAAACTTGGACAGAAAACTTTGCAAACAATCTGAAACTGAAAAATTGCAAATCTGAAGCAAAATTCCTTTCTAGAGTCCAAAGTCATCTTGAAGTCTTAGAATGTCATACGAGTTTTCCTTGATTGTCATATCAGAACCCCTATATTTTTGTACAAAAAGTAGTATATTGTCATACAAGTTTTGTCTCAAAAGTTAAGAAAAAACAAACCCTAGTGTCAAGTGTCATATGAGTTTTTCCAACTGTTGTACCAGAGCCAATTCAGAATCGTATGAGCTTGGAGAAACTCGTATCAAAATTTTCAAAAGTTATCAGAAACTTGTCAAATTTTCCAAAAATCTAGTTTTTACAGCCTACTTCCAGATTCTATTGGAAAATTCACTATGTCAGGAATAGAACATAAATTAGAAGAAATTCAATCTATTTACCTAAAAGCGGTCACTTGAGTTTAATCCAGCCTTCTGATCTATCGATTTGAATCTTTTTTTATCTTGTGTTAAAACCTTGTCGGAATCTTCAATTCAATTCAATGCTCAAAATAGCTAAGTGTTGTGAACTTGTGTCTACCATCTTTTGGGCATCTAACCATGCAACTAGGGCACAATATCCTTCATGTACATCTAATCTATCTTCAATCAATCCTATCTTGATAAGGTTTCATTATTCGATCTTATTGAATCAATTCATTCTTCAGTTATCTTCATCTTGCTCTCTTGCTTCACCTAAGGTTAATGGTGGAAACTAGAGCTTCATCACAAAGAAAAGAAAGATAACAACCCAAACCCTCTTCCATGACATCTTCAGTGATCACTGACACCTTTCATCAACCCTACAACACTAACAAATTTGGAGAAGACACTCTTGGAAATATTTTCTTGAAAGGTGGTTACATCACCCCACCTACATCAATCTACACAGGTCATCAAACAACCCCGCATCAATCAATCCCTGGTAGTTCTCATAAAAACACTATGTCTCTAGGAGGAGAAAACCAAGGATCCCAAGGACATTAATCTCAACATGGTGCGGATCAAGAACCCACACCTTCTGAAATTTCCCAATATCAAAATGATGATAACTTCAAGAGAATGATGAAACAGTTCTTGAGGGAAGACAAAGAGGCATACTTCCTAGAGTTAGCTCAATAAGGAGCTAAACTTCTTCCACACTTTAATATTGAAGATATCATTACTCAAGAGGAAGAAACTCCTATCACAACTATGATGAAATAGATTCATTCCATGCAATTCAAGATCAAAAAATTCAAAAAATAGAAGGAACCTAAAGAGTTATCCATGGAGGCTCTATGCCCTTTTCCATTTGATAAAGACTTGTACATGCCACTATTCCAAAAAAGAGTAGAGATGCCTAAGTATGATAAATATGATGGAAACTTTGATCCCAAAGATCATGTCAGATAATTATGTACTCAATCCAAGGAGTTCATGCATGAACCAACCTACTTACTGCATCTTTTCTCACGATCTCTAGGAGGAGCGACTATTCATTGGTTCTCAAAAATGGTGCCAACCATCAAAACCTTTGAGGAGTTAATCAAGCTATTCTATCAACAATAATCCTACAACATCAAGCATCTGGTCACTATGATCGACATTTGTAATATGAAACAATACCCAAGAGAACCATTCCTGACTTTCCTCAAATGATGGAGGAAGAAGTTTTCTTTATATGCTAGATCCATTCTAGAAAAAGAGAAGTTGGAAATCTTCATTAATATTCTTGTTCTAGAGATCAACTACAATTTGCAAATGCAAAATCATACATCCTTTGATAAAATCGTAGACAATGCAATCAAAATTGAGAAAGTACTTGTGAAAAGGGGAGACATATCCCTTCAAAAAGAGAAGTATGAATTTGGATCTACTTCCAAAGAGAAGAAAAAAAATTGGAACAAGAATAAATGTATCATCGTAGATGGTGTTGTTGATAATGTTTGTTCCCCATCTAAAGCTCCCACTTTCAATCTCACTATTGGGACACAAGCCATCAAAGCCTCTGAGGTAAAAGTGACAGAACCTAACAAGAAGTAATCTAACTATAAACCTTGGGCTATAGATCCTAAACTCAAGTTTACTCCTCTTGGAGAGTCCTCAGAATCCTCCATGAAAACTCTATTGGCCAACCAAATCATCACGTTGCCTGAGATCTGACCATTTTATCCTGAACCTAAACCAAAATGGTGGAAAGAGAATGATTTCTGTGACTTCCATCATAATAAGGGTCATAAAACCAGTAACTGCCAATGCTTAAAGAATCTCATACAAGACAAAATTGATAATGGAGAAATTTTAATTGATAGTCATAAAAGCAATAATGATCATACAACATTCACAAAACTATTTTTGAAACATGGTAAAGGAGATTCATCTTCTCAACCTAATATGGGTGCTAAAGTCAATTACGCCTACTCTGGAAACAATGTTGTCATAAACATGGTTGAACCTTGCTTATCTAAACATTGAAATGTCATCACCATTGTAAGAAAAGATAGAGATAATCAATCAGAAAATGCATTTACTCGATCACAAGCTCAGGTGCTTCTGCAAGGACAACAATCATATTCATCAAATGTCCCTAAGGTGCCTTTCAATATTTCATCTGCTTCCAAATAGAGGGCTGCCTCAAAATAGAATCCTAAAGAGACTAGACCTAAATCATATAGTATATTCCAAAAACTCCAACATACCAATGCAAAAATCTCCATGTTTGAGTTGCTTCGAATATCTCTTGCTCATAGAGCCATTCTGGATAAAGCTTTTCTTGGATACAATGTTCCCGACAACCTTGATTTACACAGATTCTAGACTATGGTTGTTCATCTGACATCCCTATAATATATCTCCTTTTTAGAGGAAGATGATAACTCATTGAGTCACCCTCATAATCAATCATTGCACATTGAAGTCTTGATCCAAAACCATTGTGTCAAACACATGTTGATAGATGGAGGTGCTGGTCTCAACATTTTTTCGTACAGCTTGATCAAACAACTGGGATTATTAGAAACTGCCATTGATCCTAAAAAGAAAATAACTATCAGAGCGTATGATGAACAAGAAAGATCTTCCAAGGGAAAAATTGTCTTACCTATCAAAATAGGTCCAGTTATCAGAGATATTACATGTCAAGTTCTTGATCTCCTTTGACTTACAAGATTCTCCTAGGGAGACCCTAGATACATGAAATGAGAGCTATTCCTTCCACATACCATCAATGTGTCAAATTTCCTTATGAAGGAGTAGAGGTAACAATTACAGCTGACATATCTACAACTTGCAATGCATTGAAGGAAGGTGCCAACAAAATTGTTCCTAATAACAGAGAATCTTCCACTAAGCAAATAGACATTGCATCAACATCCAAGATAGAAGAAATTGCTAAAGAAGTTAAAATTAAGGACATAGGTATGGGAGAATATAGAATGGAACCCATTTTATCTCTCACATCTCTCCCATTGTCCCCAAAATCTTATAGACAACCTTCAGACAAAGTGAAACTTAATGTTAAGGAATCCTAGGTCATGTTTAATGGAAGCTTTGTCACATAACAAGTATCTAAACAAGAGTTTGAGGAAGAAGAAGCCATGCTTGCATGTTTATACAAGGATGAGTCTTAATCCCAATTAGTCCAGAAATGTGATGCTACTTCATGCCAAATTCCTCAGAAGTCATATGGACCAAGAAATAAATTGATCACAAAAATGGGATACACTAGAAAAGGACCTCTAGGACTACAAGGTAAGGGTCTTATATCACCTCTTGACCATCATGGCTGAAAAAAGAAGAATAAAACAAGTCTAGGATATCAAAAGAAGTCTTTTTATCTTAGCAAAAACTCTCCACATGTCTTAGAATAGATTGAACCATCAGCAGCAATTCAAATAAAGGAGGAAACACAATAATCTGATAATGATGATTTTGACACCACTACTGAGCTCATTCCTTATGAGCATTTTCCTAAATAAATACTAGACCTCCTTAAAGATGAATAGAAACCTAAGGAGAATATCAATGTAGTAGACACACAAGAACCCACTACCAAAATCATACAAGAGGAATCAACTAAAACTATCCAAATAGTTGAACAATTGGAGCAACATAGTGATTTTGAGATAGACTCTCATGAGTATGAATTCAAATTAGAATCAAAAGGAAACCCTTCTTGGGGAATATTTCATGATTTCACACATATTCTCAGATTTCCTAGAGGTCCAAATGAGGCATCAGAAGATGAATCAAATGACTATGAATGGGATGAACTTATTATAGAAATACATATTGATGTTATTCACCAATATGCACCTAAATCCAATGTAAGTCTAGAGCTAAATGACAAACCGAACAAGTCTGATCTTCTTGTGGTTGAAGTGGTTTCCAACAATGACATTGAGCCTATTCATGAATTAAACATTTTAAGTTGTAATATCACCTTCAAACTCGGGTTAGGAATAATGATGACAACACCATATCTATAAACACTATTTCCCAATCCTTCCACACTTTGACTATCCAACATCCTGAACTTCTTGACCAATCCTCCATGAATCCAAGCCAAGATATCTATACCTTTCCAAATGACTATGCCCTTGCTTGCTACCTCAATGCAATGGAGCCCATGATGACTTCCATTAGTGAACCAAGCGTTAGCATGACGGAGTCATATATCAAGTATCTTAGTCAAAATAATAAGAACAAAAATAAAAAGAAGAGGAGTTATGAGGGTGAAAACCACTTTGTGGTAGTCTCAAAACCTACAAAAGTAAAAATAAAAGATGTATCCAATGGTGAAAAGCTCTCTGAGGTGCCTAAGGATTAGATATTTGATGTCCTTCTGAGTCATTTATAGGACAGTTCTCCAGTACTGATAGAGCCCACTCAATCTATTAACTTGGGAATAATATAAGAACCACAATTGATCCATGTAGCATAATCCTTATCAGAGGAAGAAAATAATCATTTGACAAATTCTTAATAGAGAAGAAGATCAACTTTGCATGGAAATATTCAAATATGCCAGGGTTGGATCCTGATCTTATAAGGCACCATCTATCTATATCTCCAGGTTTCAAACCTATTAAGCATAAATTGAGAAAGATGCATCGACATGTTGCACTCTTGGACAAAGATGAATTAGAGAAAATACTAAAAGCTAGATTTATCTGAGTTATTGATTATGCTGAATGGATCTCTAACATTGTTCTAGTATCAAAACTAGACAAATCTATAAGAGTGTGCACATATTTTAGAGATGCAAACAAGGCATTCCCTAAGGATGATTTTCTATTACCAAATATCGATATGATAGTGGACATGACTGGGGACTTTGAGATGTACTCTTCAATGGATGGTTTTTCAGGATATAATCAAATAAAAATTTCTCAAGAGGATCAAGAGAAAACTGCTTTCACATGTACGTGGGGTACCTTCTATTGGAACTTCATGCCATTTAGGTTTGATTAATGTAGTTGCTACATATTAGAGAGCTATGACATCTATTTTTCATGATATGATGCATCGCACTATGGAGGATTATGTTGATGATACTTTTGTTAAATCTATGATAAGATATGAGCATTAAAATTATTTGAGCAAAATATTGGATTGAATGGATACGTTTAGTCTCTGACTAAATCCCAAGAAATGTGCTTTTGGTGTCACTTTTGGAAAGCTACTAGGCTACATTGTTTCAAAGAAAGGAATTGAAGTAGATCCAACAAAGGTCAAAGCTATCATGGAGATGCAACCTCCTAAGAACATCAGCCAAATGAGAACATTACAAGGGAGAGTAAAATCTATTAGATGCTTCATATCTCAGTTAGTGGACATCTCACAACCTTTTACAAGAACATTACATAAAGGTGTGACATTTGCATAGAATGAGGAATGTGAAAAGAACATTAACCATGTCAAGTAGTATTTGGTGAATCCCCCTATTTTCATGCCTCCTATTCTAGAAAATCCATTGATCCTATGTGTCTCCACCATAGATACATCACTAGGGGCATTGCTAGCACATCATGATGAACACAAAAAGGAAAGAGCTATATACTATATTAGTAGAACATTGGTAGAATATGAGAAGAACTATTCAATGATTGAAAAATCTTGTCTAGGTGTGATCTTTGCATCATAGAAATTGGGACATTACATGTTAGGTCATACAACACAACTAATAGCTAAGATTGGTCCACTAAAGTACCTACTAGGAAAAGTTTCCCTCATAGGTAGATTAGCTAAATGGGTAATGCTATTGAGCGAATTTGACATAGAATATGTTGAAAGAAAAGATATTAAAGGAAAAATAATTTCTGATTAGTTAGCTGATGCACCAATGATTGATGATACACCATTACAAATGGAATTTTTGGATTCATCCATCATGAACATATCTTCTAGAGTTTGGCATCTTTTCTTTGATTGATCATATACACAGAATGGATCTAGAGTAGGCATATTGTTCATGACAACTCAAGGATACTCGATCCCTAAAGCATTCAGAATAAATTTTCCTTGCACAAATAATATTGTTGAATATGAAGCTCTCCTTAATGGCATGAAGATAGAAATCAAGTGGAGGGTAACAAAACTACACATTCATGAAGAGTCCTAGCTTGTAATACACCAAGTCAATGATGTGTATCAAAAAAAGGATGAGAAGTTGGTTCCTTAAAAATGCATGGTAGAATATCTAAAGAAATACTTGATATCTATCACTTTTGAACAGATTCCTAGATTGGAGAACAAGGCTATTGATACTATGGAAACACTATCATATGTACTACAACAGCCCTAACAGAGCTACTTTATGAGTTCCTGGTGGAAGCCCTATCTTATCTTGCATATGATTCCCCCGACACCTGCATGATCTACACTTTTGTGGGTCATGATTCATCCCATTATAAAAACCTTTTCTCCTATCTCCAAGACAAAATTATTCCTTATTCCTTTAACCGATATGAGAAATGAAACCTTATTCAGAATGCATCCTGGTATGTCATCATTGGTAACAATCTATACAAATGAGGTCTAGATGGTACACTGCTTAGGTGTTTAGAACGGGAAGAGTCTCAATGTGCATTAGAGGAAGTCCACAATGGTATATGTGGATCACATTCTAATAGTTTAAAAATAGCTCAAAAAATTATTAGGGCTAGGTACTATTGGCCTCAAATGGAAAAAGAGGCTATCACATATGCAAAGAATTGTCAAAAGTGTCAAGTACATGGAAACTTGATTCATGCACGAGGGAGAGATCTAATTCCCTTCACAACATAATGGCCTTTTCAGCAATGGCCCTTTGACCTTATAGGTGCTATTTATACACATTCTTCTAATGGGCATACCCATATCATTACAACTATAGATTATTTCACAAAATGGGTAGAAGAAGTCCCTTTGAATCAAGCAACCAACAAGAAAATTTCTATGTTCATTCTGAACTACATCATATGTTGGTATGGAATCCCTCACTCTATAGTTACAGATAATGGTGGATAATTTAAGAACAAAGACTTAGATGATTTATGTACCAAATTCAAGATTACACAATATTGGTCATCTATCTACTATCCTCAAGGGAATGGACAAGAAGAGGCTTCGAACAAGAATCTATTGAAAATCTTGCACCATATAGTTAATAAAATAGGAAGAGACTAGCACCTCATGATCAATCTAGCTCTCTAGGCCTACAGAACAAGTATCAGAACACCCATTAGGGCTACACCATTCACTTTAGTTTATGGGTCTGAAGTGGTATTGCCTATTAAGGTTTAAATCCCATCACTAAGAATTAGAATGTGAGGTCTTGTAACTGATGATGACTACATAGTGTCTAGGTTGCAAGAACTTGAACTACTAGATGAGCACAGACAAGTAGTGTATGATCATCTCAGAGTATATCAAAATGAAATGTCTAGAGGCTATAACAAGAAAGTCAAACACAAAGAATTTCAGGTTGGTGATCTAGTCTTGAGAGAGAATTCTAAGAATCAATCATATTGAGAATGCAAGGGGAAGTTTGAACCCAACTGGCTGGGTCCCTTTGTAATCAATGGTACTTTTTTCTCTGGATCCTATCAACTCTCAATGACTAAAGGAGAATAGCTCTAAGAACCAATCAATGTTATGCATCTAAAGAAATTCTACGCCTAATACATTCAGTCTATGGTAAAATGTCCTGAAAAAATATAAAAATTGGAAAAAGTCCTAAAAAATGAGCATCTTGGTGAAAACCTAGCAACAAGAGCCTTGATGTATCACAAAAAAATAAAAAAAATCAAAAGTACAAAAATAATTGAAAACATGAAAAATGAGAAAAAGAAAATGTGCCTTGGTGAAAACCTGGAAAAAGGTGCCTTGCTAGCAAAAATAGAATCTCTGCCAAGATGATGAAAATTTGGAAAATGGGTGCCACTTGTTCAAAATGCTCCATCTATCAGTGCAATCTTGGTCTTTTCCAACTTTCAGTCCTGTTTTAGTTTGTACATATCTCTTGGTTTGTTTCTGCATTCCTGTTTTCAATAAACTTGGTCTGTACACCAATTAGCTCAAATGTCTGTACCCTATCAATGTTTCAAACTTGGGGGAATCAAAGTCATATCCTATAGTCCTTAGTATACCTCATATGAGTCATGTCCAGTCTGAGTCCTTTAAAGCTACATCTAAGTTAGTCGATTAGTCTCCTTACCAAAAAGGATTTTGTAATCAAAGACAAATGAACTACAATGACAAACAAAATGAAAACAATATATGCTTCACATGCTTTTATCTCCTTGTATGCTTACTGATTCACATTGAGATTTTTGCATATTTTTTCCCTTTGAGCTCTTCAATGATGTCCTTTATTGGATTTAGAGAGTGGTGACTCGGGGCAAAATCTTTTCTTTGTCTTCTACTTGTATGTGAAAATCTAACAACTTTGGAAATTTTGGATTGAAATGGTGTCTATCTATAAGAGCCTCCACCTCGTATTGGATGGCCATGAGTACCTTGACCATTGATACCCAAAAAATTCAAGGGATTTTGATCTAACTATTGTCTTTTTGAGTGAATTCTTACTCCTATTGTAGAATGCGATCTTACTTAAGGATGTGAATGATAAAGGGTCACTACGGGTAATTCACAATGGATTTAGAATAATCTCTCGATTTCTTGATGTGTTTGCACCACAAGGCATATTCAGGTCATCACGATGTTTATGTTTTGATGCTTATACAAATTGCTATATCAAAATAGACATGATATTCAGGTCACCCTGATGTTTATGCCTTGGTGCTTATATCTAATCCGACATTCCGAATAAAAAATCAATATTGGTATGTCCATGGTTGTCTCACGAGTAGGTGTTGTATTGATTTTTGCACAAAAATCAATATTCATATATTCATAGTTTCCTAACTAGTGGATGTTGTACTGATTTATTTGATTACCTACTAAAAATTCAATGATGAAAATGACTGACACATGGTCAGTGACTAGGTCCCAGGTCTTAGGTTTGCATTTCATCCTGCATGTCATTTTGCATGATTACATGATCTCACAATTGCCAAATAAACTTAAACTCTTAAACAATTCTTCAAACTTCATCACAAGAGTTGAATCTCAAATGAACTTCTCTTCATAGAATAGCAAGAAGTCACCATCCTGGGTTAAACATCCTTTTTGACAAATGATCAAGTACTTTCCTTCATCAATACCTTCAAAACATATCATGTGCATCATTGCTTTTATATTACATATCATAACCATCATATCTATTGCATTCCATACATGTGCATTTATCATTGCATAGCATACTCAAAATCATACATTCTATACTTCTTTCTATCCATCCCTTACATTTGCATATATCCATACATTTGAAAGAAATCATTGCATTTGCACATTACATATATTCTACACCACTCATAGCATTTATATCACATGATACCATCATAAATAAAAAATAACAAGTACAAATGACATCATAACCAAAAACTCGATCTCATATATATCATATAACAAAAATAGGTAGGGGTGCACTATTGGCACAAGGTAAAAAAGAATGGGCTCATCAGAGCTATCTAATCAAAACAATCAGTATGAACAAAAGAACAAAAATGAGAAAAAAACTAAGACAGATCAGTTGTCTACCTGATCCTCTACATTAGGTGGAGGTGGTGATGGTGCATCTGGAATGGGATCAGCCTATGAAGCTCTAGTTCCCTCTGAGGCTATCATGTACTGAGAGTATGTGGGTACTCTCTGTCCAGCAGGAACAACATAATACACAGAGACATAATAAGCACTCTGTGCCATTTGATGAGTCACCTCTGCCTGTAACCGCCTGTTCTCTACCTACTTCTCTAATTGCTGCCTCTAAGACTCCTTGAGGCATACCTCAAGTCTAGCACTCTGTAATCTCAAATCCCTAACCTATAATATGAGCTGTATAATGATCTCTTATGGAGTCTGAGCCAATCCTGGATCTACATATGTAGTAGGCATGTATGTATCCTTAGTAGGCTGATCACTAGCCTCAACCCTATGTGCCTTACAACGTCTAATCTCTGCACCAAGATCAAAACCTATATCTATTTGAGCAAAATGTGTATCAACACCTACATCCTATTGAGCACCATGAACCTCATCTGCACTACCTATACTACCAAGTGTGCCATGATCTCCTCTAGTAGATCCCCTCTATAAAACTGTAGGTCTGCCTACTAAAGAACTAGTAGGGTGAGGTCATCTCATGTTTCCTGCTGATATTTGTGGTGTGAAAATAGCTCTAGGGCTCAGAGGTGTAGGGTGTACTATAGGAATCTAAATCTCATGCCATCTTTGTCCCCAACCCATGGGTGCACTTGTCACATCTTCCACCTCCTCCATAGATGGTATCAACTCAGTAGGATCAGAGAACCTACACATCAGATACTCAACCAACCAAGCAATAAAAGCATTTGTGACTCCGATATCTAATACCTATGCTCTATAGTCCCAATCTCTTAGAACATAACCTGTGTACTCCTAGATACAAATAGCATCAGAAAGATGAGGAGTCCATCCTAATCCAAGCTCTTGAACTAAGTGTGCATAGGTAGCATGCTCCTATGGAACATCCTATATCAGACCATACTGTCTCCACACCCATGTGATTAGGAAATGCTATAGAATAGTGGTGGATTAGCCTATCAATACCTGACTTTGATAGAAATAACCAAACTAAGCCTGAGCAATAGACCACACCTCAACCTATAAGTACAACCTCCAAATGCAATATGTCATATCATCAAGAACTAATCTCCAATACTCAGTAGTGCACATACACACATGTGTGACATATCCAGAATAAATATAAATCATCAACTTGTGTGGTTGTCTCTATGTCTGACAAACCAACTGACATATGGGAATGTGCTGCCATGCCCAAATATGAAGAATTAATGCCCCAGAAGTAAAAGATTTTCTCTCTTGATACACTATCTTGTGCATCTCATAGAATATATGGGTGAGCATACACTGACCCCATCCCAACTCAGAAGGAGTTTCCATTAGTTGAGCTACTATAGGGGCCCAGCCCATCAAGAGACTGTTCTGCTGATGGTCAGACATAATGATGCCACCTATCATGCCTACTAGTATACACTCTAGTCTATGGGTCTCCTTGTATCGGTGAACTAATGACTCCCATGATATTGACTGAGTCAGTTGTGTATCATTTCTGAACAATCTCCTAAATACATGTAGGCCAGAGTTCCCCAAACTAACATAGTTAGGCTGAGGACCATGGAATGGATTACATAAAATTTGGTACACATCCTCTGGAGTAACTATCAGCTCTCTAGTCATCAGGTGAAAGGTTTGGGTCTCAGAGTGAAACCTCTCAATCGATGCAGTCAACAAACCATGGTTCATCCCAATCTCAGGCAACCGTATTAGATACTTGAATCCACATGAAGCTAAATGAACCCTCATCGGGTTAGGAAGTGAAATGCATAGTCTTTTGGTTGCTGGATGTGAAATCTAGACATGGACATCAAGGTATATGACATACACAGCATAAAAACTGTGTATCCTATCAGTAACTTGGTTCAAATTTTGGCTACAAGTATAGAATTGGAAAAATTGAATACTTTAGAAGGAATATTAATAGTTAAGGAATCAGCTTATGAAATCAGAAAAATCCAAAATTTGGCCTAAGGACATGAAAAACACTCATTGTTTTCCATACGAGTTTTCACACAAGTATTGAAACTCGTACAAGTTTCTATAGGTTGGCATACGAGAATCCATGAGTACACGACAAAGACTATACTTCTGTACAATAATCGAGGGACCTAATGAAATGTCGTATGACACATGGGTCCCTCTCATACAAGTTTTAGTAGGTTCTGGCATGACAATTGAAAAGAAATTGAAAATTCATACAAGTCCTAGAGGACTGTCATACAACTTTTTGTGGTGCAAAAATTCAAAATTTTCTAACGTATGAAAAATGATGCAAAAAGCATAAAAACATGGAAAAATTAAAATCAAAGAGAGGCATAGAGGTCCACTTACTAGGTTCCTATACTAGGGAGGTTGTTGGTATCATTGGCTGCACTCAAATTGGTGTGAGGATATTGGAACCTTCATCTTGAACATTTTGCTCTCAAAGGGCTCCACAAGTTTCACAAGAGATGAAAAGGAATAATGAAATGAAATGACCCTTTTGGCCCTTATATAGGTTTTGACCTAATTTTTCAAAGTGCTACGTTCTCCATGACAATTGCACTCCTGGCTAATTTCGACGTTCTAAACCCATTTTTGGGATCAAAATCCAAATCTGAGATCATTTAATATGTCAAAATCATGATTTAAAATTTTTGGACCTAGGATGGTTGAATGCTTGCATAATCAACCTTCAATCATCATAGGAATCAACAATTCAACTTAACTAATTATCTAACATCAAACTATCTAAATTTCAACTTGGTTAACCATGGTCAACTCATGGGCAAACCTAGTCAAACTTGGTCTCCAGGACCTCTAAATAATGCAGAATGCATTCCCAGACATCTATAACCACTTCTTAAATCAATTCACATGCTTCTAGACTATTTCATTCTGACTTTTCTTGTCAAATTTTGATTTTCATCCTAAAGGGGGCATGGTATTGCACATCAATCAAATCTGTAAATCAATCTTTTCTCAGTAATCAAGACAACAACCACATCTAGTTGCCAATTCATCAAATGACCTCATCACTTGGGGCACATCACTTGGGGTATATCAAATTCATTAAGATCCATATCAATCTGGTAGCCTAATCTATCTTGTAAATTGTATCATCTTTTCGTAACGATTAGTTCATTAGTGTTATTTCCTTGGTTCTTCGTAACTAAATGGTTCAGATGTGATACCATTATGATTCCTTTGGACAATCAGGTCTGGAATCAAGTCACTCACTTCTTCGTAATCATAAGGTTCAAAATCAGGCATTTTGATACTTTTTCGTAATCACCAGTTCATTGTGACTATAGTTAACATAATCACTATTCTTGGTCAACCAGGACCTAAATCAACTTTTTCCAATCTTTCAATTAGTTTTTGTCTAGGAATCGGTTCATCTCTCAAAATAGTTTCAACATCAAACACAGATTAATCTTTGAACCACTGTGCTTCGCACAGTAATTCAAAGAGGGGCAAAATGTAATAGCCCAAAAATGGGCTATAGGTACAATTTTTATAGCTTAGTGTTGTGGGCACTAGAAATGTGTGTGAAAATTGTACCTAGTTGTAGACACAACACTTTAGTAAAACATTATAGGTTAGCAAATCAAAGAAATCTGTAAATAAATGAAACTAAGCTAACCAAACAATTTACTGCCTTCTAGTAGATGCAAGTATGGTATTCTCATATTAGACCGAGATCAGTGGCAATGCAACACCTAAACGAAGGATTTAAAATGATGAAAGCAATGAATATGAAATGTAGATTAATCTATATTTTTGGTATTTTTGATGCAATAAGATGAAAAAATTGATATGAAACTAATCTAGATGAATGAAAGTGATATAAAAATTGATCTAAGATGATATGCTAAATGCTCAAAACAATAATGAAAATCTCACAATAGCCTTGATTCACAAAAGTTGATTCTTCAGTTGCAAATTTGCCAGAGTAAGGATGAAATTTTGAGGATTGTTTTATCAAGAGTTGAGCCTTGATTTTATAGAAATCCAGGGCTTGAGGATGCATTGAGAAAAGCCATAAATCACTCTTGATCAACTGAGGTTGATTTTTGAGTTAATAAGAAATTAGAATTAATTAACTCACCAAAATCATGCAAGAACAACTTTTTGACTAAAATCAGAAGTTTAGATCAACTTTTAACTCAAAATAGATGTTGAGTTTCAAGAAGATAAAAACTTGAATTGATTTTCTAATTTAAAGTTTAACTGCTCTTTGAATGTGCATAGATAATTATGAATTTATTAAATAAAGAAAGTGATTTATCTTCAACTTAACTGATTTTAAATTTAAAAGCAATTGATTTATGGGTTAATCAATTATTAAATCAAACTTTTATTCAAAACTATATCATTTAATCTGACAATTTAGTTTAATCAATTAAATAAGAATTCAATTGATTAAATTTGATTTATTGTCAAATAAAATAATATTAATTAGGAATAGAATTAAATCTAATTAAATAATTTAATATGTAGCATATTCAATTAATCAACTTTATGATAAATAATGACATTTATCGTCAAATAATTATTAAATTAAAGATAATTATGATAAATTATGAATATTCAAGGAATATTCCCCCATGCAGAATTAAGATAATCAATTAGTTTTGAGAAACTCATGTGCATATGTGCCTTAGGTTAGGACTTTGATGTCAATTTTGATCAAATTGTTGATGTAAGAGGTTAATGAACCTATAGCCCATTTTTGGGGTATTACAAGTATGCCCAACAAATAGAAACTTTGTAGTAAAAGCATAAGGTTGTACATCCACATCCGCCCTAGTAAGTATTAGAGCCTTTCAAATTTGTAAAGAACACAAACTTTGCAAATCAAATTGATATTTCATTAAAGCCTATGTTCTTGGTCAAGTTCTTAAAGATTAAAAGATGAAATAAAAAGAAGATGCAATGAAGATGACATGTGCCTTGTAGTGAGAACATTTACGAGAGGTTTGATGAGTATTCAGATTTCTCAAAGATTGATTTTGAATCAGCAATTGGTGAAGAACATGAAGTGGTGTGTTGTGAATCTGAAGATGAGGAAAAACTAAATTTAGTGGTGTGTGGTGAATCTGAAGATGGAAGGAAAGAAGAGTCCCAAGTTTTGAATTTGGATAGTAGAGGCTCCTTTGCTCATTCTCACCAGTCTACAAATTTTCCACATGGATTAATTAGTAAAGAAGAGGCATCTAGAATTGGCATTCAAGATATAAAGGTTGGGCCTGACCATTGCACAAAAAAGGTGCCTGTATCCATTTAAAATTTGTCACCAAGGTATGACCATAATTTTGAGTTCATAACAGTGACATAACTCCACTACCTCAAGATATGGCAGTCTTTGGTCAAGAAGAGAACAATGATTTACATCCTATATTTGAGGGTACACATGGTGCAAGCATGGGACATGATGAGAATGATACAACTCTTCATAATTAATAAAAGAACTCTTGCCAACATTAGGGTACCCACAGATCAAAATAGTCCTGGTATTTGGGTCAATAGATGACAACCTTTCCACTGCCTCACTTGTTTGAGGTAAGCCAAACTTGGTCCAATTCTCTTAACAGTGGTAGACAACCATGCAAGTGCAACAACCTTAAAATATTTTCAGTGGTAAAGAGAATCTGTGTATTTTATCAGCCTAACATAGTCTTTGGCCACTTTGGGAATGAGAACCTTGAAATAGAGAAAAGAAACTTAGTAAAACCAGTCTATGCCATTGTTTGTGAGGGTAAAATCATGATAAGTGCCTCTCAAACCTCTCCAAACATGTAAGAATGTCTATAAATACTTTATTGATCTCTTCTAAACATTAACCAAATCAAACCTACATTTGAATCCAAACACAATAACCCAAAATGAAGGGTTTTATATCCTTTAATGAATCTCTGTCACTGGTAACACATGGATAGTCAAACCAATAGTCTCCAAAGCATTCAATAAGTGACTATGAATGTTTGAAAACTTTCCTCTCAACTTCCCCAAACACTCCTAATTAGTTAGAGGGATTAGTTGAGTGTTTAGATGCTAAAACTTCTTAAACATACTTTATCTGATATGATGAATTTTTAATAAAGGTCTAATATACAATGGTCACACTAGTAATATCAACAAACATGAATCCAAACATTTTAAAATAGTGAATTGATATCCTTGAGCACAAGCACCAATCATATCAAATAATGGAGATAAAGCATGGGCTAGGGCATGACACCAGTAGAATGTGGTTATTTCAGTAAGCATTCATGATCAAATAAAATGCAATGCATTTGAAATTTGCAGTTGAATATGATGGTAGAGGCTTGAAAGACATTGCTCGTTAAAGATACCAATCAAAGATAAAGAAATCACATACCTTCTCTCGTGCTCAACTTTCACAAAGGAAGATTTGATAGCCAAATCTTCCTTGTACCACACAAAGAACATGTCATTGGTTTAGTTTAGCATGTTATTATCATATTTGATAAAGTATGTTTAAGAATTGTTGGTAAGGATGGGAATAGTGGAGATTCTAGAAATATCCCTCTAATAGATTAGGATTGGTTGGGGAAGTTGCGAGGAAATTTTTCAAACATTCATATTCACTTATTGAAATCTTCTGAGACTACTGGTTTGATTGTCCATGTGATGCCAGTGACTGAGATTCATTAAAGACTACAAAACCCTTCATTTTGGGTTATTGTGTGTGGATTCATCCGCCTTATCTAGGAAGATCAAGAAGATGGGGCAGGAGGACATTATGGTAGAAGAAGTATTTAAAGATATTTACATGTCCCCTATCCATGAAATTGAGACTATAGGTGATGAAGACCATGTTGAGGATGAGGGGGGTTTCAATTGTTCAAAAAATTATAGTATATCAAGAATAAGCGGAAGTGTTGGAACCAAATTCATTTCAAGGATATATTTGTGGAAAAAAATATTGGATGAGCAACTAGAGGTTTTAAAAAATAAGGTGATTCAAGAAGGTATGGATATAATTGATTTCTTAACTGAAAAGGACTTGTAACAACAATATGAGGAAATTCTAGCCAGAGAAGAAATATATTGACGCAAAAAATCTAGAGAGAATTGGTTGAAAGATGAGGATTGCAATACAATGTTTTTCCATAGTTCAGTCAAGGAAAGACCATTAATTAATAGAATAGCTTAAATAAAGAAGGAAGTTGGTTAGAAAGTTGTGGAATCAGATGCAATCAATAAGGAAGTGGTATACTTTTACTCATCACTATGGTCATTATAGGATGGAGTGATAGTAGAGAGCTATATAGGGATGGTTGATAGTGTTCCTTAAGGGAAGGGGGATTTTGAAAGACTTGTTGTCATTGTATTGTGTATTTCCAATATGTTTGGATGTAGGGAAGAATGGGAGAAGGAAGGATCACTCACTAATTGCATGATAACCTAGTTTTGAAGGGTCACTAGTTGAGGGGACAGTGAAGGTCCAGATTATTTGGCCATTGGAGGACCCTATTTCTTTGTATTAATTGCTATTAAAATTGGATGCATGGATTTTTTTTGAATTATCAGCTACTATGTATCCAACAACTACATCCGTAAATATACATATACTTCTCTATGGTTGTAAATAACTCCAATTCATAAAGAACCAAATTGCTATGTAATTGGTTGTATAACAGTGATTAAAAAAACAAAGATTATCAATAATCATCCCACCAACCTTAATTAGTACATATATGTCAAGTACTTATAATTAGTATGCCCAAAAAAAATAGACTTAGTAGTAAAAGCATAATGTTGCACATCCACATCTGCCCTAGTAAGTATTAGAGCCTTTCAAATTTGTAAAGAACACAAACTTTGTAAATCAAAAGGATATTTCATTAAAACCTATGTTCTTGATCAAGTTCTTAAAGATTAAAAGATGAAATAAAAAGAAGATGCAATGAAGATGACATGTTCTTTGTAGTGAGGACATTCAAGAGAGGTTTGATGAGTATTTAGATTGCTCAAATGTTGATTTTGAATCAGCAATTGGTGAAGAACATGAAGTGGTGTGTGGTGAATCTAAAGATGAGGAAAATCTAAATTTAGTGGGGTGTGGTGAATCTAAAGATGGAAGGAAATAAAAGTCCCAAGTTTTGAATTTGGACAGTAGAGACTACTTTCCTCATTCTCGCAAGTCTGCAGATTTGTCACATGGATTAATTAGTAAAGAAGAGGAATCTATCATTGGCATTCAAGATATAAAGGTTGGGCCTGACCATTGCACAAAAAAGGTGCTTGTATCCATTTAAAATTTTTCACCAGGGTATGACCATAATTTTGAGTTCATAACAATGACATACCTCCACTATCTCAAGATATGGAAGCCATTGCTCAAGAAGAGAAAAATGATTTACTTCCTATATTTGAGGGTACACATGGTGCAAGCATGAGACATGATGGGAATGATACAACTCATCATAATTAATAAAAGAACTCTTGCCAACATTAGGGTGCCCACATATCAAAATAGTCCTCATATTTGGGTCAATAGATAACAACCTTTCCATATGTTGCCTCGCCTATTTGAGGTAAGCCAAACTTGGTCCAATTATCTTAACAATGGTACACATCCATCCAAGTGCAGCAACCTTTAAAGATTTTCAACAGTAAAGAGAATCCGCATATTTTATCAGCCTAACATAGTCTTTGGCAACTTTGGCAATGAGAACCTTAAAATAGAGAAAAGAAACTTTGTAAAACCAATCTATGTAACTATTTGTGAGGGTAAAGTCATGATAAGTGCCTCTCAAACCTCTCCAAACATGTAATATTGTCTTTAAATACTTTATTGATCTCTTCTAAACATTAGCCAAATCAAACCTACATTTGAATTCACACACAATAACCCAAAATGAAGGGTTTTGTATGCTTTAATGAATCTCAGTCATTGGTAATCCATGGATAGTCAAACCACTAGTATCCAAAGAATTCAATAAGTGAATATGAATGTTTGAAAACTACTCCCAACAATTCTTAAACATACTTTATTGTTTAAGAATTGTTGGGACTGGTCCTTTGGTGTGTATTTAATAGAATAGAATTTTCAGCATATTATTATCATTCTATTTCTTTGTTGTAAACATGTCATTGGTTCAGTTTTCATGCTTTATATCCATTATTTGATGTTATTCACTATTTTGAAGTGTTGACTATGGTTATCAAATGGAAAAAATAGAAAAAATAAATTACCACGAAAAGAAATTTACAAAGCTCAACCAATAACATGTTTATAACAAAGAAATAGAATGATAATAATAGGTTGAAAATTCTATTATGTTTAATACACGCAAAAGGACCAGTTCTATGAGTGGATTGTATTTAATACACACTAAAGGACCAGTTGTATAAAATTGTCAATCACATAGCATTTCACTATTGTATGAGTGGATTGTGTAGGAACAATTAACATTAAACAAGGAGAAAACTCCTCAACACATCTTGGAACCCATTGAATTCAATAATAAATTAAACCTAACACCAACACTATTCCTTCCATTCACTTCTACCAAGAATAAAGCATTTAATTCATTCAACATTACATATAATCAGTGGATAGTTACATTTCCTGATTGTGTAGAGAAATAGTCACGATCAAGAGTACTTTCACCCTTGCACAAGCTATTCCAAACTTCAAGTAAAATGAGAAATATGCTATGTCAAATTATTCATATTCATAGTAACCATTCAAAGGATCATTTTTTCAATGAACCCTCTGACTGTACCCCTATGACAGAGAAAGGAAACCTCAAAATAGAGAAAGGAAACTTAGTAAAACCAGTCTATGCTTTTGTTTGTGAGGGTATAGTCATGATAAGTGCCTCTCAAACCTCTCAAAACATGTGAGAATGTCTTTAAATAGTTTATTGATCTCTTCTAAATATTAACCAAATCAAACTTACATTTGAATCCACACACAATAACCCAAAATGAAGGGTTTTGTATCATTTAATGAATCTCAGTCACTGGTAACGCATGGATAGTCAAACCAATAGTCTCCAAAGCATTCAATAAGTAAATATGAATGTTTGAAAACTTTTCTCTCAACTTCCCCAACCACTCCTAATCGATTAGAGGGATTATTTGAGTGTTTAGACACTAAAACTTCTTATACATACTTTATCTGATATGATGAATTCTTAATAAAGGTCTAATATATAATGGTCATGCTAGTAATATCAACAAACATGAATCCAAACATTTCAAAATAGTGAATCAATATCCTTTAGCACAAGAACCAATCACATCAAATAATGGAGATAAAGCATGGGCTATGGAATGACACCAGTAGAATACGGTCATTTTAGTGAGCATTCATGATCAAATAAAATGCAATGCATTTGAAATTTTTGATTGAATATGATGCCAAAGGCTTGAAAGACATTTCCCGTCAAAGATACCAATCAAAGATGAATAAATCACATACCTTCTCTGGCACTCAGAATTCATGAAGGAAGATTTGATAGCCAAATCTTCCTTGTACCACATGAAGAACATCCCATTGGTTCAGTTTAGCATATTATTATCATATCAGATAAAGTATGTTTAAGAATTGTTTGTAAGGATAAGAATAGTGAAGATTCTAGAAATATCCCTCTAACCTATTAGGAGTGGTTGGGGAAGTTGAGAAGAAATTTTTCAAACATTCATATTCACTTATTGAATGCTTTGGAAACTAATGGTTCGACTTTCCATGCGTTACTAGTGACTAAGATTCATTAAAAGATACAAAACCCTTCATTTTGGGTTATTGTGTGTGGATTCATCTGATATAGCCAAGAAGACATTGTGGTAGAAGAAGTATTTAAAGATATTTACACGTCCCATATCCATGAAATCAAAACTATAGGTGATGAAGACCATGTTGTGGATGAGGGGGGTTTCAATTGTTCAAAAAATTATAGTATATCAAGAATAAACAGAAGTTTTGGAACCAAATTCATTTCAAGGATATATTTGTGGTAAAAAATATTGGATGAGTAGCTAGAGGTTTTAAAAAATAAGGTGATTTAGGAAGGTATTGATAAAATTGATTTCTTAACTGAAAAGGACTTGTAACAACAATATGAGGAAATTCTAGCCAGAGAAGAAATATATTGACGCCAAAAATCTAGAGAGAATTGGTTGAAAGTTGAGGACTGCAATACAATGTTTTTCCATAGTTTGGTCAAGGAAAGACCATTAATTAATAGAATAGCTTGAATAAAGAATGAATTTGTTCAATAAGTTGTGGAATTAGATGCAATCAACAAGGAAGTGGTAGAATTTTACTCATCACTATGGTCATCACAAGATGGAGTGATAGTAGAGAGCTATATAAGGATGGTTGATAGTGTTCCTTGAGGGGAGGGGGATTGTGAAATAATTTTTATCATTGTATTGTGTATTTCCTATATGTTTGGATGTAGGGTAGACTAGGAGAGGGAAGGATCACTTACTGATTGCATGATAACCTGATTTTGAAGGGTCACTGGTTGAGAGGACAGTCAAGGTCCAGATGATAGGGATACTTGAGGACCCTATTTATTTGTATTAATTTATATTCAAATTGGATGCATGGATTTCTTGTGAATTATCATCTGCTATGTATCTTACAATTACATCTGTAAATATTCATATACTTCTCTACGGTTGTAAGCCACTTAGGGATCAAAATAGAGAAAATAAATCAAAATCTTTGTTTTCCCTATTTCCTTTTAACAAAGTCTCAACTATCAATGATACAATACATTTAATGCCCTAAGCTATCAATACAAATGGCACCTAGCTAGAAGCTCATGGGCTGTCCATTTGATAACCACAGTCAACAATTCAAAAAAATGGATATCCTTGAGAACCAACACCAATAACATCAAATAATGGACTTAAAGCACGAGCTAGGGCACGAAACCAGTATAGTGCGGTCATTTCAGTGAGCAACTTAGCAATATACAATGGCATCATTAAATGTGTTAGTAATATCAACAAACATCAATCTAAACATTTCAAAACAATGAATTGATATCCTTGAGCACAAGCACCAATAACATCAAATAATAGAGATAAAGCACTGGCTAGCACACAACACCAGTAGAATGCAGATTTCAGAGAGCATTCATGATCAAATAAAATGAATTTCATTTGAAATTTGTGGTTGAATATGATGTTAGAGGCTTGAAAGATGAAGAAATCATGTACCTTCTCTTGCGCTCAGCTTTCACTCATTTTCTCCCGCTCCTTTTCTATGGAAATCAAAATAAAAATGATTTGGCACTTCACTTCTTTTTTCATCTATACCTCAAAACTGATAGAAATCTGATGGTTAATTTAAAACCCATCAGAATATCAACACCATCGGGCCCTATTAAAAAAACAAAACAAATTCATTAAAAAAAATTACCCATCGAAAGTGTCTATCGAAATTTATCCCCAAATGTAGTAGTGTATCAAACTAGGTCTGGCCATCTCGAATAATCCTATTCATGTTATCCCTGGACCTCTCAATTATAACCTTCTTTTGGGTAGACCTTAGTTGCATGTGATTCATGCTATTACTTCCACTCTTCACTATAAAGTCAAGTTTATACATAACAACATGATGTATACACTTCATGCGGATGATGCACCTAATCCTTGTTTGAATATTCAAACCTACAATACTCCTACTCCTAATAGTAATCCTTCTTCCTCAAATGCTCTTCCTCATGATGATTGGGGAACCTTGGACTTTAAATCTTCCTTTATGGGAGAGTATAAGGTTAGTGATGTTGATTTTATGAAGAAACAAAGAGAGTTTGAACAACGAGTTTTTACTTCTACTTCTAGAGCCCTTCATAATAACTTTGTCACTACTTCTACCCACAATGAATCTATCAAACCTACTAATGATGACATAGTGACTACTGAAGTTCTATTTACACCTTCTGATATAGCTTCTCATTATGGTCCTGGTTATAATTTCCTTGTTAAACAAGGATTAAATAGTCAAGGATGTGGTAAGCATAAACATGGAACTCAAATGCCCTTACAGAATGGGGGCTTGAGCATTCTTATGGATTGGGATTTAATCGTTAACAACAAATTAATGTTAAAAAAATCTCAAATAACACTTCAAAGCATGGTGAACCTATGAATAAATTTAACCAAGAAGTTCTTTTTCCTAAACTCCTTCTTGCTAAGATGATTACTAGACCTAAACACAAAAAGAAATGTAGTCCGCACTTGAAGACTTTCTTTTTGTTTATATCATAGATTTCATGAAAACTCTACTAATTAATGCCAAGCTTTACATTATAAGATTAGGCAGCTCATTGATAGTAAGGTTATTTATATATCATGTCCTAATGAGTTGTATTTTAATCCTATTTTCTCTAAGTAATATTTGTGTTCCTATTATGGAACTCCACATTATGTAAACAATGTTAGCCTAATCCTTGGGGGCTCATTGTCTTACATAGTGTTGTGAGTTATATAATAGGTCCCCTTTCATCGATGTTCCTATGCTTGAGAGGCAAGGATGCCATCTCCTTCTATTCTGTCTTTCTAGCACTACTACATTTGGGGCCAAATTTCAACAGAAGTTTCTGACGGGTAACTTTTTATTATGAATTTGGTGTTTTTTTTTGGTAAAGGCCCCAATGATGTCGGTATTCTGATGGATGTTTAATTGACCATTGGAATTTTGACAAATTTAGGGTATAGATAAAAAACAAAAGTGAAACGGCCTCATCATTTTTATTTCAATTGGATAGAGGGAGCGGGAGAAAAGGAGCGAAAGCTGAGCACGGGAGAAGGTATGTGATTTCTTCATCTTTCAAGCCTCTGGCATCGTATTCAAATGCATTTCATTTTATTTGATCATGAATGCTCTCTAAAATGACTGCATTCTACTAGTGTTGTGTTGTAGCCAGTGCTTTATCTCTATTATTTTATGTTATTGGTGCTTGTGCTCAAGGATATCGATTCACTGTATTCAAATGTTTGGATTCATGTTTGTTGATATTATTGGCATATATGTTTAATGACACCATTGTAAATTGTTGTCATTGAAATGACCACATTCTACTAGTGTTGTGCCCTACCCATGCTTTAACTCCATTATTTGATGTTATTGGTGCTTGTGCTGAAGGATATCCATTTTTTTTAAATGTTGACTGTGGTTATCAAATGGATAGCCTGTGAGCTTCTAGCTAGGCACCATTTGTATTGATGGCTTAGGGCATCAAATGTATTATATCATTGATAGTTGATACTTTGTTAAAAGGAAATAGGACAAAGAATGATTTTTATTTAGTTTCTCTATTTTGATCCCTAAGTGGCTTACAACCCTAGAGAAGTATATGCAGATTTACAGATGCAGTTGCAGGATACATAGCAGCCAATAATTCACAATAAATCCATGCATCCAATTTGAATAGAAATTAATACAAAGAACTAGGGTCCTCCAATGGCCCAATCATCCAGACCTTGACTGTCCCCTCAACCAGTGACCCTTCAAAATTGGGTTATCATGCAATCAGTGAGTGATCCTTCATTCTCTTGGTGAGCTTCTAGGTAGGTGCCATTTGTATATTTGATAGCTTAGGGAATCAAATGTATATTGTATCATTGATAGTTGAGACTTTTTAAAAAGGAAATAGGACAAAGAATGATTTTGATTTAGTCTTTGTATTTTGATCCCTAAGTGGCTTACAACCCTAGAGAAGTATATGGAGATTTACAGATGTAGTTGCAGGATACATAGCAGCTGATAATTTACAAGAAATCCATGCATCCAATTTGAATAGAAATTACTACAAAGAAATAGGGTCCTCCAATGGTGCAATCATCCAAACCTTGACTGTCCCCTCAACCAGTGACCCTTCAAAACTAGGTTATCATGCAATCAGTGAGTGATCCTTCATTCTCTTAGTCTGCCCTGCATCCAAACATATTGGAAATACTATGCCATTAGCTCTAGTTGGGTGGGTAAATGCTATTAACAACCCTATTTTGACCACTGAGTTAGTATAACATTCATGACCATGCTGGATCGAAGTGTCCCCAAGGTGCACTAAGCACGATTGGATAGTGATCTTTCAAGGCTCGTATCTCAGACCCTGTGAGAGGTATCAACAAACTATAAGATGCTACATGACCATGTTTCTTAGGCCTACAATAACCTCTCTCCATTCTGAGATATTCAATTTTTTTTAATTTGGCATGCCAATCTCACTTGATGCAAAAACTTGCAATGAGGGTCAGTTGAAATTTGCACCACTAGGTTTCTTCCAAACCATTCATCTTGGCACCGAATGGACTATGCCATTAGATCTAGTTGGGTGGGTAAACACTAGTGACAAGCTATTTTTGACCACTGATTTAGTAGAACATTCGTGACCATGCCAGGCCGAAGTGTCCCCAAGGTGCACTAAGCACAATTGGGCAGCAATATTTCAATGTTCGTATCTCTCATCCCGTGAGAGATATCAAAAAATTGTGAGATGATATAGGACTTCATTTTTGAGGCCTACAATAACCTCTCTCTAATATGGGATATTCAATTTTTTTTGAATTTAGCATGCCAATCTCGCTTGATGCCAAAAATAGCAATGAGGGTTAGTTGAAAGTTGCACCACTGGGTTTCTTCCAAACCATTCATCCTGGCACTGAATGGACTATGCCATTAGCTCTAGTTGGGTGGGTGAACACTAGTGAAAACCCCTTTTTGTCCACTCAATCAGTAGAACGTTGGTGACCATGTCGGACCGAAGTGTCCCCAAGGTGCACTAAGCATGATTGGGAAATGATCTATTGAGGCTTGTATCTCGGATCCTGTGAGAGGTATCAGTAAATCGTGAGATGCCACAAGATCATGTTTTTGAGGACTACAATAACCTCTCTCTATTCTGAGAGATTCAATTTTTTTTCAATTTGGCATGCCAATCTCGCTTGATGCCAAAACTTGTAGTGAGGGTTAGTTGAAAGTTACACCACTAGGTTTCTTCCAAACCATTTGTCCTGACACCAAATGGACTACGCCATTAGCTCTGATTGGGCAAGTAAACACTAGTGACTACCCCATTTCAAAAATTGATTCAGTAGAACGTTCATGACCATGTCGGACCAAAGTGTCCCCAAGGTGCACTAAGCACAATAGGGCTGCGATCTTTCAAGGCTTGTATATCAGACCCTGTGAGAAGTATCAGGGAACCGTGAGATGCAACAAGACCCCATTTATGAGGCCTACAATAACATCTCTCCATTCTAGGAGATTCAAATTTTTTTGAATTTGGAACGTGTTAGGGATTTTTCTTGTAGGATCAAACTTGGCAAACGTATGGGCTTGATTCTCAGTTAAAAGGTCTCCAAGTTTGCAAGAAAAGCCTAAATGATGAGGATTGGATAAGATCCTCCTTTTTCTTCAAGCTCCACATGACTCACGTGGGTATTGCCTATAAATAGGTTACTACATTTCAAGTAAGCTCTTGATTAGTAGATTAGGTTCTTCACTGCTATGCTATTGTATAATCTCAAGTAATTTTAATGAAAGATGATTCTATAGGTAGCTAAGAACATCCTGATACGGAATATGACAAAGGAAGTTACCAATGTAATAGCATAGAATAGTGGAATAAGGATATGAATCCTTCTTCTTTTTGTGAGTACAACTCAAGGAAGGCTAACCTCTCAATTCGATTCTCTCTTCAAGGAATCAACAAATGTGAACTGGATCACCTAGATCCAGTCCTTTCACAACGTGCATAAACTTAGAAACTAAAATGAAATGGTAATGATTATTTAGTGTTTGATGACAGAAAGGTAGTTGCATGAGCTAAAATCAGACCAGTGCCTAATCCTTTGGGCATAAGAGTTTAACATGAATCAACAGAGGAAATTCAAGAAGATACAATAGTCTGCCTTGCAAACTACATACAATTTAGACAGAATGCCTAACAGACTATCTTCTCAATCTTAGATTGTTATCATCAAGATCTCAACAGATGTGTTCATTCTTTGAAATTGCACATGAGGATTTAATCCTTTCCTTGAAAGAAACTCATGAAACAATTAGAGTACTTGCCTAACAACCAGTATGTTTTTATGTGCCTTACAAATGAAAACATTCAAGAACAAACACAAAGCTAAGAGACAATAACAAAATAGGACAGAAATTGTATTATATTTCATGAAAAGTGTATCAATGCATACAAAAAACTCTTTTAATCAAAAGCTCAGACTCAGAATGAGAAATCTGGTTTGGAAAACTTGTATTTTCAACATTTATCATCAAGGGACCTTCTCATAATAGAGCAACTACATGAGCCCTCCAAAAATAGGAACATGAACCCCTAACACAGAGAAGAGAAGAAGATAAAAAGAAGAAGAAGAAAACCTAAAATCTCTACTTGATCAACACCTGTTTGCTTGCAATCTGATCTCACTATTTTCTCTCCTTTGAAATCTGATATCCCCAGGCACCTCAAAAAATCTAATTTCGTCTGCCACTATAGAAATATCTGATCATCTTTGTCACCTATTCTCTGATCATATCCTTATCCTCTGTCAAAACTGATTTCAATAACTTTCACAATATTCCCACTTGCAAGTTTGTCCTTTCTAGAAAAAATTTGATCTCGGATTAAAACTGACTACTGCTCTCACCTGCTCAATCAAATCTAATTCTATCCGCTGCCATCATCTTCATTGTCTTCTGGTATTTCTAAAAAGATATTATACTGATACATTTGGACAAAAAATGAATCTACAACAATAAAACCTTTGAGCAGGCTCCTAACATGAAAAATTTCAAAATTATCCCCAATGTTGAACTTTGTGATTTTTTAAGTTTTTTACTTCTTTAAAATCTGCATAGGCCACTAGAAAGCACCACGTGTCATGCTGTAATTGGATGCTCAGACTTCACTTGCAAACTCAACTTTAACCCTAGTTGATCTAGAGATTTGGAGACTAGTCTCCAAATCTCTGGAGATTTCTCTTAACGGCGGTTCCTTTCCGGGACTTGGAGAATTTCTCTATTCTCCAGATCTCCAAGTTGATTTCTTAACTGCAGTTAGATTGGGAGACCATGCGACTAACTTCAGTCTCCAGATCTCCAAGTCTCCAAGTCTCTAGATTTTTCCTCCAGCGACCTGGTGACAAATGCTATCTCATAATTTCTAAATCCTCAACCTCTAAAAGCCAACTTTAGGAGATTAGGTGACCAAAGTTATTCTCTAAATCTTGAAACATTTTATGCTAACCACCAGACATCATCAGATTGAGTGACTGCAGGTCTTCAGGTCCTCGAATGAATGGCCACTAACCGCTAGCATCTTGCGACTGGGCATCTAGGGGTTATCTCCAGGTCTTGACTATTATTTCTCCTGACGGTTATCTCCTCACGACCACGTGACCTCATAACACGTGTCCACTTCAGTCATCGTTAGCACTCTACAAAATTTTATTATCTTGGGCCCGCTGGCACAGAAACTGAGGTAGGCAGCAGGGGGTCGAATGGACAAGACCTCCTCCATTTGATCTACCTTATGTATTTGTGTTCCCGGTTATAAACACCTCACAGACCTATTACGGGAGAAATGTCAGATATTGGATATGAGAATTTTAAATTTCCATTAAAAATATTGGCATCTCATCCAGCTGGCATGCACCTCCAAGTGGGCCCATAACCGCATGAGGCAGCACAGCCTCCATTCCACTTGCTTTACACTCTAAGTGAGCGTTGGTGTATATAAAGTGTTTAAAATCTCCATATGGAACAAATTGGGATAATCCTGAAACAGAAAAACCCCAAAAACACCACACAAAGCGTGGGTCAACCTAGCATGTATGAGCCAAACCCTACCTTCATTCTTCTTGTTTGCATAGACAGCCCCTCACACTTGTGTAGGCAATCTCCTAGATGGCTTTCATGAGCAATTTCTTCCAAACTGGCGTGTGCATCCATCCAACATTTAATTTCCTTTGTGTCAGTTTCTCCCTTTTATACGTGAATGTCCCACCTTTATATGTGCAAATCTGAATCTCCATTTGGTGATTGCATAGGACGCATTCAAAATCATGCAAAGCCATGGCTTGGCAAACATTTATTTCATGTGATAACGCTACCCCTTTGAAATGTGGCCTGTGTGCCAATAAAACAAGTGCCATGGCATTTTTTTATTCTGCCCAATGTGTGGCCCCTAACGGTGGCCCCTCACGCAATCCTTGTCTTTTACCAGTAGCTCATTTTTTACGGTGCTTTCGCCTCTTCCTTCCTTTGTATGAGCATCTTGTTCAATTGGTCTGCTCACAATGCGTAGACCATTGCTCGGATAATGCCCTACATAAAAAATGTGTAACCTTTCAATTTAACAGTGCATACCCCTTTGGTTTTCATGTGGACCTCCCAACATTGCATGAGTGCTCTGAATATTTGCGCAAGGCACTCTTGGTTTGAGCTTGTGCTCACCATTAAAATCTGTAACCATTAATTATGTGTCGCCTCCTTGGCCAATAAACTGGTAGTCTCCATTTGTTTACCCTGGTAACCAACTTGGAGCCTCATGCATGAACAACTCCTCCAAGTTTTAAGACAGCCCCCCTTGTATTGGCATGAGGTAGTCATCAACATATTAAAAGCCAACATCTTTAAAAAATATGTCTCTCCTTTACTTGAGCAAGGCAAACAGTCCACTTCCCAGCTCATTGTGTAGGCAATCCTCACCTTCCATTTGCTGGTGGCTTCCCATTATTTACTCAAACTCACATCCCCACCTTATTTTATAGCTGGCCCCTTTGTTTTGTGTATATGTTGGCAGCCCCAAATCTGCTCATGCAGATTCTTATTTGTGGAACTACTTTGTATTCACAGCCCCTTGAATTGCATAAGGCTACCTTCTCCAGGTACTAGCACTCTTCAATGTCTTGGTATTAACATTCGGCCTTCGAAAATGAAACACATTCTTTGATTATTATTCCTTACGTATCCATAGTAGTCGAGCCTTCTTAAACAAATCCAAAGTGAGCATTCATTTGTATGTTCAAGAGAAGAGAGGCGCACACCAACTACTTGGTTATTAAGTTATACCTCAAAAATAGACTCCATAGTTGACACCATACGGAAAGTGAAACACAACTCCACAACCATATTTGTTATCAATTTGAATGCATCACCAAAATCCTCACATTTCGCAAGGCCAATCAAAAAACTTAACATGTTTGCTTGATCAGCACATTGCCGACCATGAATCTCATAATATAAAAGATAATCATAAATTCCATAGCTCACACATATGTTAATGACATTTGAAACTGAATTCTCAAATACACTAATTTGATATTTGAGGTGCATTGGAAAGCGTGGAACTAACTTTTCTTTTCTAGCATCACCAATCCGGTTGCATCATCTGTGGAATATCTCAAAGAATCCACCACAGGATCACTAACACCCAATTGTGCCAAAATTTTAGAAGATTCAAAATAATCTATCAATTCCTCGAACTCATCTTCAATCAATTGTAAATATGACTTTTCATTAAAACTCCACATTCACCCTCGTCCGCTCAAACACAATCCCATGAGAAGAACAAACCACAGTGCATTAAAAATTTAGACTGAAAAATTCGGCCATACAATTCATTTTTCACATCTCGGCAGTACTGACCAATATCATTCACTGGCTTCCAAGACTGGCCTTAAAAACTAACCCATTGAAACTTGCATAACCCGACAATTCAAGAACTGATTCACTCTCGCATAGGGAATATGAATCCATAATCAGCTTGCTCTGAAGATCAAGTAGTCAATCACAATTAATCAGCAAAGTTGGCCTCTCAATATTATTCTGGATTTAAAACTGTGAAATATACAAAAATTAGATTTGGAATCGAGCTAGGAAAATGATCAGATGGATTGGCAAGGACCTCCAAATCCATAGGTAGATAGTCCTCCAGGTTGAAAATATAGGAAAACTCTCAATTATGTAGAACCATAGATGGGGCACAAAATACAAGTCCTGAAAGTAGGGCATTTAATTCTGGGTTCTGCAAAATCAGTGAAACTTTAACAAATCGGAAATGAAAAGCAACTGGCAAAGTGGATAGCTGGATTGGTATGAGCCTGAAAATCCATGGGATGGTATACTTTAAAGTTTTCAAGATAGGGGAAAACTCAATTATGTTGGGCATTCAACTGGGTACAAAGTACAAAGCCTCAAAGTAGGCTACTCCAAATTTTGAACAATGCAATCTGTCAAAACTTCACAATCTGCAAATGAAATGGCCCCGACAAATAGGACTAACGGGCATATGAGAGTTTGAAATTTGGAAAGATGGTTCAATCCCATGCCTATAGCATGATGCCACAACCGGCATGTTATGAGCAATCTCTGGGAAAAAGATACAAACACCCGAACAGGGCCTCCGACTAAAGTATGCGACTGATCTTCATCAAATTGTTAGAAATTGCAAATGGAATCAGATTGGCAAATTGGGCAAATGGATTCGTCATGGCCTAAAATCTAAAACATAAGGAGTGTTTGACCACTAGAATATAGTAGAAAATGAATTTTCTCAATTGGGTCACAGGGTCAAAAGTTATGATCAGCCAAATAGGGCCATTTAGAAAACTGGACAGAATAGAGAAACAAGACAAATCTGGAAAGCCAACTTTGGGGGATCCAAAAACATATTAAAGGGACTCAAAATGACTTGAGCTTTGAAACATAGGCTCTCTAATATACATGTTAAAGATTCCCAAAATGGTAGGCTATGAAACTCAATAGAGTACAAGGTATTCAAGGACAAATAGGGCTTGTAACAGTGATTTGACACTTGGGAAAAAATACAAATTTTAGTGAACACCTTAAAATGGCTACTCCCTAAACATATCAAATTTTAAATTTAGGAGATGGAACCTACTACATATGTCATATGAAAGGTGTTGAACCTATTACCCAAGTTGTACCTCATGAAAATCATCAGGATATCTTTTTACTTGCACACTGGTCAGACCTTCTCACAAAATTTTTAATAGTACCCACTTTTCCTTATAGAAAATTTTCAATTGGTCACTCCAAATTTGAGCCAAATTTGAGAGTACCAATAGTGGCTCTGACTGTGGATGCGTGCCCCATCTAGGCATGCAAAGAACCTTCAAAATCTCATGGTTGAAGCAGACCATTCATAAAATCAAATTCAGATCTTCTCTTTCTCTTTTCACCTTTCACTCCTAACACCTCTTCTCAAAAAATAGGAACCTCAACCGAAAAGAAACACACAACTAAAAGCAAAGAAACTATACATACAGGGAAATTATTTACAAAAGGCCCAAAGCCTCAAACTTGATTCAGCTCTTACCTCAGTCATACATTTGGTTTTCATCTCCACATAATAGTGGTAAACTAAAATTATTGCTTGCATGTGCTTGATTGAACATACTGTCACTTTCCTTCAGCATATCAAACAAAGGATAATCAGAAAACTCACCTTCACCTTGCAAAAAAAAATAACTGGAATATTATGAATGCTGATTATTTTGTGATATCAAAACATCACACCCTTGATCATTGCTGACAAGTTGAAAAAGAAAACATTCCAGCTCACTCTCAAAGCTGACAACATCCAAATTCTGAACATTAGTTTGCACTATAGGACAAACTCCTTTTACACCAGCATTCTGCAAACTAAAATAGAAACTTTCTAAACAAGAATTAGTTTGCAAAGAATTAGGGATAGGTTGATGATCACAAGATCTGTTAGCATCTTTTAAACAAGATAAACCAGTATCCATCACAGGTTTCTGAATCATTTGTAAACTTGAAAATACATATTCAAATTTATCTCTCTTTTCCAAATCATAGCTTAAACAAGAATCATTGACACTAAATTCATAGAAATCTGAATCCATAGCAACACATGAGTCATCACATTCATCATAAACAATAGGGATTTCATGCAAATAATTTTATTTTCTGCAAGAGGAAATAAATTAGGAACACAAAAAGAATAAGATTCAACGTCTGCACTACTATCCCAATCAGGCCTCATCATTATGTCTAGAATCTCCATATCCATTGAAACTGAAAGAACACTGATGACCTCATCATCTGATAAATCATACTGAATATGATCATGGTCTAATGATATAGGAGGATAACAAAAATTAGAAACACACATGTCAAAATTGGGATCCACTGATTCATATTCTTTATCAAAATCAATGTATGTTGGGCATGAAGTCTCAATGCTATCCTTTCCTGAATGTTTGAGATATTCAGAAGATAAAAATTCTAAAATTTGTTCACTATGAAGTGAACAACTATTATCATTAATAATCATCTCTGATACACTTTCGCAATAAAAAACTTCATGATCATTTTCCACACCCTCAACAATGTCATCACTATCAAAACTTATATCCAAAAGGCATGAAATCTAAGAATAATTTTCTGATACATGCCTCCGAAAATCTGAAATTTTCTCACTGCCAATCAAAGATTGACATTCTGATTTATCCCAACTATCTTCTT
Organism: Chamaecyparis obtusa; assembly: GCA_027943335.1. Taxonomy (NCBI): domain Eukaryota; kingdom Viridiplantae; phylum Streptophyta; class Pinopsida; order Cupressales; family Cupressaceae; genus Chamaecyparis; species Chamaecyparis obtusa. The sequence goes on from BSBK01012412.1 coordinate 117,364, forward strand.
TCTTGATGCAGAAAACTTCTTCTTTATTAGAATCATGGAGTGGTATCTCTCAGAGCATATCATCTTGTGTCAAGAAATCACTACAAACACTCACATCTGCATCATAGTTATGATCTTGTTGTCCACACAAAACATTTTCATTGTCTTGCTCCTCACAAACTTCATTGTTAATACTGTCATCAGAAAAACATACAGCACAAGTGGACTCATCATCATAATCACTAAAATCAGATTCATCAGCAAAACTAGATTCATATTCATTATCACTTTCAATATCGGTGTATTTAGAATTTTTAGATTCAACATCACTATATTCAGCCACAAGCACATCTTTGGAAGAAAAATTTTCTACATATTCCATCCATTGCATAGTTTGCTGAATACATTCTACCCTCTGAGAGATTGGTAAATTAAGTGTATGAGGGAAACAAAGTTTAACAAATAAGTTTGCCCATACAAAATCCTGAGGACAAAAAGGAATGCCAAACTCCTTGATCTTATCAGTAAACCTTTGGAAGAAATCATGTTGTGACTCACCCTCCTCTCTGCTCATGTTCTCTTGTAAATGAATCACCACATTTTCTTACAGCCTTTGTGTTAACATTTTTGTTTCTACCTCAAGAACTTCAAGCTCTGGTATAGGGTTTCTAGATTCAGCTATGTCTTGATCAATACTATGTTCCATATCATCATATTGCTCAATGTCACCATACTTTCTAATAAAACAATCTTTCAATGCTGCTATAGATCCTATTGAGCCATGAGGTAGTTCTTTAAACCAGTCCCTTGCAATCTCAACCAGAGATATTGCAAAGAGTTTCATCAATACATCCTTATGTGTGATATTATGATCATTTATCAGGTGAGCAAACTTTTGTATATGATCTTCAGTTGATTGCTCACCAAAACTAGTGAACTTTGGTAAACAATCCCTGACCACTTCAAGAATATGATTTGGGTATCCAAGGATACCTTCAAAATTTATTGGTCCAAACAACTTACTCCTAAATGGTTGTGACATCTTTAACAAGCAGAGATTACAAACTACCTTTCTCTTTCCTTCTAACTTAGTGCTAACAACTTAATAGGGAAAACATATATAACTTATTTTCATGAACAAAAAGCTTTTATCCAATGAAAATAAAATACCTGGAGTATCCTGAAGCTGTTGCAAACTTATTTGATTTGAAGTCACCTCCAAATTACTTTCAAAAGTTGTAGAGCCGCCACTTCCATGCAGAGGAAAAGACTTTCATAGGCTGAGATCTTTTTTTGTATCCTTTCACAACAAACTTCAAGATGGTACATATACTGTTTATCAGGACTGAAAGTATGTCATTATATGCATTGATCAAACATAAAACTCAGAGTCGCCACTCACAACTTGGTGAGATGATTTGAAACTTCTTGAAACTAACTCTTCTACACTTCAATGTACACCACTGGATAAATGAATAAGCTGGTCAGAAGTCTAGCTCTACTCGTACCTGCATTATTCTATCTTCGCATTAACAATTCCCAGTAGAGTCACTAATTTTTTAGGGATTTTTCTTGTAGGATCAAACTTGGAAAAGGTATGGGCTTTATTCTCAGTTAAAAGGTCTCCAAGTTTGCAAGAAAAGCCTAGTTGATGAGGATTGGATAAGATCCTCCTTCTGCTTCGAGCTCCACAGGACTCAGGAGGGTATTGCCTATGAATAGGTTACTACATTTCAAGTAAGCTCTTGATTAGTGGATTAGGTTCTTCACTGCTATGATATTGTATAATATCAAGTAATTTTAATGAAAGATGATTCTGTAGGCAGTTGAGAACATCCTGATAAAGGATATGACAAAGGAAGTTACCAATGTAATAGCATACAATAGTGGAATAAGGATATGAATCCTTATTCTTTTTGTGAGTACAACTCAAGGAAGCCTAACCTCTCAATTCGATTCTCTCTTCAAGGAATCAACAAATGTGAACTGGATCACCTGGATCCAGTCCTTTCACAATGTGCATAAACTTAGAAACTAAAATGAAATGGTAATGATTATTTAGTGTTTGATGACAGAAAGGTAGTTGCATGAGCTAAAATCAGACCAGTGCCTAATCCTTTGGGCATAAGAGTTTAACATGAATCAACAGAGGAAATTCAAGAAGATACAGTAGTCTGCCTTGCAAACTACATACAATTTAGACAGAATGCCTAACAGACTATCTTCTCAAACTTAGATTGTTATCATCAAGATCTCAACAGATGTGTTCATTCTCTGAAATTGCACATGAGGATTTAATCCTTTCCTTGAAAGAAACTTATGAAACAATTAGAGTACTTTCTTAACAACTAGTATGTTTTTATGTGCCTTACAAATGAAAACATACAAGAACAAACACAAAGCTAAGAGACAGTAACAAAAAAGGATAGAAATTGTATTGTATTTCATGAAAAGTGTATCAATGCATACAAAAAATTCTTTTACTCAAAAGCTCAGACTCAGAATGAGAAATTTTGTTTGAAAAATTTGTATTTTCAACATTTATCATCAAGGGACCTGCTCATAACAGAGCAATTACATGAGCCCTCCAAAAATAGGAACAGGAACCCCTAACATAGAGAAGAGAAGAAGATAAAAAGAAGAAGAAGAAAACCTAAAATCTATGCTTGATCAACACATGTATGCCTGCAATCTGATCTCACTATTTTCTCTCCTCTGAAATCTGATATCCCTGGGCACCTCAAAAAATCTGATTTCATTTGCCACTATAGAAATATCTGATCATCTTTGTCACCTATTCTCTGATCATATCCTTATCCTCTGTCAAAACTAATTTCAATAACTTTCACAATATTCCCACTTGCAAGTTTGTCCTTTCTAGAAAAAAATTGATCTTAGATTAAAACTGACTACTGCCCTTACCTACTCAATCAGATCTAATTCTATCCACCGCCATCATCTCCGTTGTCTTCTGGCATTTCTAAAAATATATTATACTGATACATTTGGACAAAAAATGAATCTGCAGCAATAAAAACTCTGAGCAAGCTCCTGACATGAGAATTTTTGAAATTATCCCCAATGTTGAAGTTTGTGATTTTTTAAGTCTTTTACTTCTTTAAAATCTGCATAGGCCACCAGAAAGTGCCACATGTCGCACTGTAATTGGATGCTCAGACTTGACCTGCAAACTCAACTTTAACCCTAGTTGATCTGAAGATTTGGAGACTTGGAGAATGTCTCCAGTCTTCAGATCTCCATGTTGATTTCTTAACTATAGTTAGATTGGGAGACCATGCGACTAACTTCAGTCTCTAGATTTTTCCTCCAGCGACCTGGCGACAAATGCTATCTCATAATTTCTAAATCCTCAACCTCTAACCGCCAACTTTAGGAGATTAGGTGACCACAGTTAGTCTCTAAATCTCCAAATATTTTATGCTAAACACCAAACATCATGAGATTGAGCGACTGTAGGTCTATGGGTCTCTGAATGAATGGCCACTAACTGCTAGCATCTCACAATTGGGTGACTGGTGGTTATCTCCAAGTCTCGATGGTTATTTCTCCTGGTCATTATCTCCACACGGTAATGTGACCTCGTAACACATGTCCACTTTAGTCATCATTAGCACTCTACAAAATTTTATTATCCTATGCCCGTTGGCACAAAAATTGAGGCAAGTGGCAGGGGGTCGCATGGGCAAGGTCTCCTCCATTTGATCGATCTTATGTGTTTGTGTTCCTGGTTATAAACACCTCACAGACTTGTTACAGGAGCAATGTGGGATATTGGATATGAGAGTTTTAAATTTCCACTAAAAATATTGGCATCTCATCCAGCTGGCGCGCACCTCCAAGTGGGCCCACAACTGCATGAGGCAGCACAGCCTCCATTCCACTTGCTTTACACTCTAAGTGAGTCTTGGTGTATATAAAGTGTTTAAAATCTCCATATGGAACAAATGTGGGATAATGCTAAAACAAAAAAACCCCAAAAACACCACACAAAGCATGGGTCAACCTGGCATGTATGAGCCAAACCGTGCCTTCATTCTTCTTGTTTGCACAGACAGCCCCTCACACTTGCGTAGGCAATCTCTTCTATTCGTTTCATGAGAAGTTTCTTCCAAACTAGCCTATGCATCCATCCAACATTTAACTCCATTTGTGTCAGTTTCTCCCTTTTATACGTGAATGTCCCACCTTTATATGTGCAAATCTGAATCTCCATTTGGTGATTGCACAGGACGCATTCAAAATCAAGCAAGGACATGGCTTGGCAAACATTTATTTCATGTGTTAACACTACCCCTTTGAAACGTGAACTGTGTCCCACTAAAATAAGTGCCACGGCATTTTTTATCTTGCCCAATGCGTGACTCCTCATGCAATCCTTGTCTTTTACCAGCAGCTCATTTTTTACGGTGCTTTAGCCTCTTCCTTGCTTTGTATGAGCATCCTGTTTAGTTGGTCTACTCACAATGCATAGACCATTGCTCGGATAGGGCCCTCCATAAAAAATGTGTAACCTTTCAATTTAACAGTGCAGCCCCCTTTGGTTTTCATGTGGACCTCCCAGCATTCAATATTTGCGCAAGGCAATCTTGGTTTAAGCTTGTGCTCACCATTAAAATCTGAAACCATTAATTGTGTGTCAGTTCCTTGGGCAATAAACTAGCAGTCTCCATTTGTTTACCCTAGTAGCCAACTTGGAGCCTCATGCGTGAACAACTCCTCCAAATTTTAAGACAGCCCCCCTTGTATTGGAGTGAGGCAATCATCAACATATTAAAAGCCAACATATTTAAAAAATGTGTCTCTCCTTTACTTGAGCAAGGCAAACAGTCCACTCCCCAGCTCATTGCGTAGGCAATCCTCACCTTCCATTTGCTGGCGGCTTCCCATTATTTACTCAAACTCACATCCCCACCTTATTTTATAGCTGGCCCCTTTGTTTTGTGTACATGTTGGCAGCCCCAAATCTGCTCATGTAGATTCTTATTTGTGGAACAACTTTGTATTCACAACCCCTTGAATTGCATAAAGCTACCTTCTCCAAGTACTAGCACTCTTCAATGTCTCAGTATGAACATTCGTCCTTTGGAAAAGAAACACATTCATTGATTATTATTCCTTATGTATCCATAGTATTCAAGCCTTCATAAACAAATCCAAAGTGAGCATTCATTTGTATGTTCAAGAGAAGAAAGGCGCACAGCAACTACTTCTTGGTTATTAAGTTATACCTCAAAAATTGACTCCATAGTTGACACCATATGGAAAGTGAAACACAACTCAACCATATTTGTTATCAATTTGAATGCATCACCAAAATCCTCACATTTTGCAAGGCCAATCAAAAAACTTAACATGTCTTCTTGATCAGCACATTGCCGACAATGAATCTCATAATATAAAAGATAATCATCAATTCCATAGCTCACACATATGTTAATGACATTTGAAACTGAATTCTCAAATACACTAATTTGATATTTGAGGTGCATTGGAAAGCATGGAACTAACTTTTCTTTTCTAGCATCACCAATCCGGTTGCATCATCTGTGGAATCTCTCAAAGAATCCACCATAGGATCACTAACACCCAATTGTGCCAAAATTTTAGAACATTCAAAATAATCTATCAATTCCTCGAACTCATCTTCAATCAATTGTAAATATGACTTTTCATTAAAACTCCACATTCACCCTCGTCCGCTCAAACACAATCCCATGAGAAGAACAAACCACAGTGCATTAAAAATTTAGACTGAAAAATTCAGCCATACAATTCATTTTTCACATCTCGGCAGTACTGACCAATATCATTAACTGGCTTCCAAGACTGGCCTTAAAAACTAACCCATTGAAACTTGCATAACCCCACAATTCAGGAATTGATTCACTCTTGCACACAGAATATGAATCCATAATCAACTTGCTCCGAAGATCAAGTAGTCAATCACAATTAATCAGCAAAGTCGGCCTCTCAATATTATTCAGGATTTAAAATTGGATTTGGAATCGAGCTGGGAAAATGATCAGATGGATTGGAAAGGACCTCCAAATCCACAGGTAGATAGTCCTCCAGGTTGAAAATAAAGGACAAATTTCAATTATGTTGGACCATGGATAGGGCACAAAATACAAGGCCTAAAAGTAGGGCATTTAATTCTGGGTTCTGCAAAATTAGTGAAACTTTAACAAATTGGAAATGAAAAGGTTTTGGCAAAGTGGATAGCTGGATTGGTATGAGCCTGAAAATCCATGGGATGGTATACTTTAAAGTTTTCAAGACAGGGGAAAATTCAATTATGTTGGGCATTCAACTGGGTACAAAGTACAAAGCCTCAAAGTAGGCTACTCCGAATTCTAAACAATGCACTCTGTCAAAACTTCACAATCTGCAAATAAAATGGCCCCAGCAAACAGGACAAACGGGCATATTAGAGGCTCAAATTTGGCAAGATGGTTCACTCCCATGCCTACAACATGATGCCACAACTATCATGTTATGATCAATCTCTAGGAAAAAGATACAAACACCCGAACAATGGCTTTGACTAAAGTATGCGACTGATCTTCATCAAATTGTTAGAAACTGCAAATGGAATCAGATTGGTAAACTGGGCAAATGCATGCATCATGGCCTAAAAAATAAAACATAAGGAGTGTTCGACCACTAGAATACAATAGAGGAGGAATTTTCTCAATTGGGTCACAGGGTCAAAAGTTATGATTAGCCAAATAGGGCCATTTAGAAAAGTGGACAAAATAGAGAAACAAGACAAATCTGGAAAGCCAACTTTGGGGGATCCAAAAACATATCAAAGGGACTCGAAATGACTTGAGCTTTGAAACATAGGCTCTCTGATATACATGTTAAAGATTCCCAAAATGGTAGGCTATGAAAATCAATAGAGTACAAGGTATTCAAGGACAGATAGGGCCTATAATAGTGATTTGACACTTGGGAAAAAATACAAATTTCAGTGAACACCTTAAAATGGCTACTCCCTAAACATATCAAATTTTAAATTTAGGAGCTGGAACCTACTGCATATGTCATATGAAAGGTGTTGAACCTATTACCCAAGTTGTACCTCATGAAAATCATCAGTTTATCTTTTTACCTGCACACTAGTTAGACCTTCTCACAAAAATTTTGAGAGTACCCACTTTTCCTTATAGAAAATTTTCAATTGGTCACTATAAATTTGAGCCAAATTTGAGAGTACCAATAGAATGCTAGTCTTGCTTGATGTCAAAACTTGCAGTGAGGGCCAGTTGAAAGTTGCACCACTTGGTTTCTTCCATACCATTCGTCCTGACACTAAATGGACTATGTCATTAGCTCCGTTTGGGCATGTAAATAATAGTGACAACTCTACTTCGACCACAGAGTCAATAAAACATTTATGACCATGTTGGACCTAAGTGTCCCCATGATGCATTAACCATGATTCAGAAATGATATTTGGGGCTCGTATCTCATAACCTGTGAGAGGAATCGACGAACCATGAGATTCTGTAGGACCGTGTTTCTAAGGCCTAAAATAACCTCTCTGTTCTAGGAAATTCAAATTTGTTTGAATTTGGCACACTAGTCTCGCTTTATGCCAAAACTTGTAGTGAAGGTTAGTTGAAAGTTGTACCACTGGGTTTCTTCCAAACCATTCATCCCGGCACCAAATGGACTACGCCATGAGCTCCATTTGGAAAACCTCATTCGAAACATGTATTTAGTAAAACATTTGCGAACATGCTAGACCAATTTGTTTCGAAGGTCCACTAAGCACCATTGTGTATGTTGGCAAGTGTTCTGGTGTGTCAAGATGAAAGGTAAGCCTTTAAATGGATCCTTTGATTGGTGTGTCAAAAGCAAAGCATTCTTATTTTTTGTATTGATTGATAATCCTTTGTAAAGGATCATTCATTGTAAGCCATTAACTGGTAGTACCTAGGGGTTAATCGAGGTGATTAAGTTAATCCTAGGTCAGTTGGATTGATCTAAGGACCTATAAGGTCTATAATGGATATCAAATGACCAATAGTCTCAGTCAAAGGATCTAAAAGCACTTGAAGTGATAAAATATGGAATTTGCATGTACTGGAAAAATAAGCCTATAAGGCTCATATGGGGTTATAGGTTAGTTTGGATTACAAAGGTTGTTTCAAACCTTTTTAAAATTTGTAAGAAGGGCTATTAGATTCAATTTGTTGAGTTGACATCATTAGTTGTCAACTTAACAACATCTTTAAATCATACTTTGGTTATGATAGTCGGTTTGGGACTATTACCAAGTAGTTATACACTTAGATAGAGGTTGCAGTCAGGTTTTGAAGGAGTTTAGAGTCTTTTCTATAGGGGATCTACGTGAGTGAATGGAAGATGTCAAGTCAGGAGTGTAAGGAAGAAAAAATGTAATGTTTTACAATCAATAAACAAAGATTCCTTGAGTTGAGACTAACACCTTAAGTAGATTCCAAGATGCTTGTAGAATCCTCAAGTTTAGTTGGGTTCCATCAGGACATAGTAGAGGGTTCTACATCAGATTTTCTTGGTTGAGAGCATGAGATACACATGAATACAATGTAGCACATAAATTTTGAATACACTTAAATGATGAATTACACATGTGAACACATGTAACACATAAAGCGTACACATAAATTTTCTTACATCATGAAGCATACATGTAGCACATAGATTATAAAGCATACCACATGAACTCACTTAAGTCATGCACATAGCCCATACACATGAATTTAGGTTATGAAGAATGTACTTGAATATACATGAATATACTTAAGGCATAAATCATACACATGAGTACATACACACAAGCATATTTAAATACTAACAATGAATAAATGAACACACAATTAACAAATTGGATTGAATATCAAGTTTTATATATATGAAAATGAACAATAATTTTGTACATATTTACATGTCAACATATCTAGATACAATGTGGCATACGCCATCTCAAAATGTGTCATATGACATCTCAAAACAAGAAGTTCAACTACAAATATTTCTAGGACATCTTATTCTATTGATGCATCATTAAAATACAATCTCTTTGAAGTACTCTTTGGATCTGATGGATCATGCATTAAAACATAAAAGTGAAACCCCAAGTTAGATTACTTAATTTATATGGTTTCTACAAATAAAAAATAAAAATTCAGAATCATAGTCAACAATAATAAATAAAATTTAAACTAAAATTGAACTCTCATATACATCGCCTCTCTGTCTCCTCCCACAGACAGGAGACCTAATATATGTCCTTGGTAGCAAAGGAACAATGCCACCAATGTCGACTCCAACCTATCTATGTTTGCAAACATGAGATTGATCTACGTGTTATACTATTTAATGGTAAATCCTTGGTAGAAAATACATGTTTACAAAATAGCTTAATTAACATTAAAACTTACCTGTGTTGAACATTTTTCAAGAAATTGTGGCTGACTCATTAGCGATGCAAACCCTTGGGTTCTACCTCCATCAAACTAGGAGTGACCCAGAAAAGTCAAACATATACTTCATACTATCATGACTTGATCATATTATATATACTTGATAGTAAAATACATACAAATAACTTTAGAAATATATGTATCATGGAGCTATTAGTACGAATTGATATGCATGCGACTCTATTGTGGCGATAGGATCTCATGAAATCATCAGATACCACTCTCTATCAAATAAACCATGTAAATTAAAAATGAGTAGGCACAACTGAAAAGTATACATGTATGCATAAACAAACTAAATTACTTAATTACCTTCCCCTTATCAACACCTAATGTCTGCACCCCCTCACATTGTCCCCCAGTGGCAACTAGTGACACCTGCATTAGCATGTAGTAAGATGATTGTAAAAACTAGAGAACACATGTACATATACTATTATAATCATTTAAGGAAACCAATTAGTACATTAAAAAATATATACCGTGGAAGTGTCAAGACCAAATGATATGGCCGAAAGAATGGACCCCTCCACATATGCCATCTCCTCTTTGTTGGCATTAAGCAGTATTGCCACTAGTGACAACACTTATTTGCATTCTGGGTGTAAACTGAGAAGACAAGTGAAAATCGAGCAGTCAGTGTAAACTGAGCAGACAAGTGAAAACCGAGCAGTCAGTGCAAACCGAGTAGACAGTGCAAACCAAGCAGACAGTGCAAACCGAGCAGACAGTGCAAACCGAGCAGACAGTGCAAACTGAGCAGACAGTGCAAACCGAGCAGACAGTGCAAACCGAGTAGACAGTGCAAACCGAGCAGACAGTGCAAACTGAGCAGACAGTGGAAACCGAGCAAGTTAGTACAAACCGATCAGGACAATGTAAACCGAGTAACATCTTGTCTACCGAGTCACCAATGCTTACCGAGTTCAATACCTACCGAGTGATCAGTATGAACCGTGCCTTCACTTCTACCGAGTGCATGACGATGCCGAGTAATGCAGTGGACGCCGAGTATCAGAAAGTCACCGAGTCAGTTTGAAGGAACCGAGTAACCATATTTGGGCCGACTTAGTAGCACTTATGTTTATTTGTCAAGCCGACTGTGTAATTGTAATTGTAATTGTAATTAATTGTTTGAGACTTGTATATAAACAATGTTGTAGAAATAAAATATGATATACAAGTAATGAAATAAAAAAAAATAGAATATATGTGAAAGAGAAAGAAAGGCAGAAATAAGCGAATTACAGAAAGCTTCAGAAGTATAAGATACAGCAAAGACAAATTCATCACATAAGGTGATCAGTACATCAGCGAATCTCATTCAGCAATCCAGTTGCAAAGCAGAGATCTACTATTTCATTCTAACAGGTGAATCAGTACTAAATCCTTTAACCGGGTAGACTTAACAGTCTTTGTATAAATCTCTTTACCGAGTGCATACTTCACTGTATGTTTGTAAATCCTTTAACAAGGTGGATTTAGCAATCCTTATTGCTCCTAACAGGGCAGATCATCAGAAGTGATCAAATTGTAAGCCTTAACCGGCCAACTTTATTCTGCAGTATTAAAGCTTTGTGGGTTTCATCCCCACCCTAGTTTTACTTTCTTTTGGAAGGTTTCTGGGTAACCAAATCTATGTGTCATCATTGTGAATGTTTTTAAGTTTCATGCTTTCTGTATGCAAAGGTTAAAAGGTAAATTATATGTTAAAATTGAAAGAAAATTTGGAGTTACTGATTCACCCCTCCCCTCTCAGTAACTTGGTTAATTCCTGAATATTTCCAACAATTGGTATCAGAGCTGCATTGGTTCTCAAGACAAAGCTTAACTAGCTTGAGCAAAGATCCATGACAATGGAGGTATTCAAACTGAACACGGTGATTGAAAATGAAAAGCTAGATCTGGAAATGGCCATAGCTAAACTCAAAGAAGCAAAAGAACATCTTTCCCAATCCCTAAGGAGAAGGAAGGAACTTGCAAATCAGATGAATGATCAGAATTACATTGAAGAAAAGATTGAAGATCTTCTTCCCTCAAACAACTCAGATGAAGCAAATAATGCTATCAAAGAACTCCTAGAAAAGAATGGGTCTCTGCAGGAAGAAGTGAGAAAATTGAAAAGAGAACAAGAACTACACTCTACAAGATTCTGTGAGATCTTGGAACAGAAAAACAAGTTGAAAGATGAATTAGATGAAAGAAACATTGAAGTCCAAAACAAAACCCTTCAGCTAGAAAATCTAATTGATCAGATCTCTCATACAAATGAAGAAATTCTAAATCTAAGATCAGAAATAGAAAACACAAGATAAGAACTAAGATCTGAAAAGGAAATCAATCTAAGATTGATGGATGACCTAAACGCTGAAAAACAAATCAATGAAGGAATGCTGAAAAGTCAAGAAGACTTGAATCAGCTGTATGAACGAAATCTTCATAGGCAAAAAGGAAAAGCAGGACATGGATACAAAGAAGAAGGCGAATCCTCTAAGCAAGGTACTAAAAGAAATCAAAAACCTACTTGTAATCATTGTGGTAAAATAGGACATACTTCAAATAAATGTTGGAACAATGAAAAAGCAGAATTCAATGGAAAATGTTATAGCTGCAATCAACCTGGTCATAAAGCAAATGAATGCTGGGAAAAACTTAGATTCAGAGGTAATTGTCACAAGTGCAACAAACAAGGTCACAAGGCATCCGAGTGCAGATCCAAGACATTTAATCCAGCAGAACAAATTGTGAAAGCAATGTTTGGATGGGACTACAACACCTGGTGTAGATGTCATTACTGTGGAGAATATGGACACATTGGCATGAATTGCATAAAACATCATCTAAGGAAAAGAGATACTACCGTAAGATGTTTCAAATGCACTAAACTTGGTCACATAGCCAGAAACTGCATGAATGCTAATGAAATTGAAGAAGGAAAGAAGAATGAAGCAACTAAGGTCAGGAAATAGGTGAGACAAAAATGGATTCCTAAAGCTACTGAGCAATCCAGTCCAAGTAATGGAATGGATGGCTCTATCGACTCAAATTAAATTTCCAAGGAAGCACTGGAACTGTACTCTCATAGATCAATCTCAAGCAGTTCCATAACCGAAATTAAAAGAAAAGTCTAAATCAGCATGCAAGATGCAGTGAAATCACAGGGAGGTCGGTATAGTCTTCACCGAGCAAGGTCGGTATAGTCTTCACCGAGCAAGGTCGGTACCTGTCTTTACCGAGCGAGGTCGGAGCATTATGAATTCTCGAGTTCACCAAGTTGCGAAGTCTTTTCCGAGCAATTAATTCTTAGTGGGTGACAGTCTGTCAGAATTCCTACCCTAATTTGAAATGAGCATTAATGACAGAATTGTAAACAAAACGCAAGTAATAGAACTCATTCTTCACCGCGAATCTTTAGCACTTTGAGAGCAGAAAACTTCAAGGGCAACCCGACAATTTAATACTCTTGCGAAAGGAATTTTCTGTGAGCTACCATGGCATCATCAGCACTTCAGCGAAGAAAGGATCTGATATGTTAGTTCAAGGGGAGTGGAAAGCACCAAATTTTAAGATTGTGCCCGCAATTGCAGCAGCCCTAGATCCGAACGGAGCTCAATCTCAGATTCCTCCTAAGGTACTCCTTATCAACGATATCCATAATCATTTTAACTGTTCTATTTAAGAAATGGGAAACCTAGAACTAGACATTGTGCGTGAGGAACTATGTATGGATGGTACTTTGAAACCCGAGCACAAACATCTGGAAGATAAGGGTTTAGTCCACATTGCACATCTTCCTCGAAACTTTCGAGATAAATGGGTTAGGTACATTCTCAGCCGAGTACATGATGGCAAGATTTGGCTTGAGCAACCTATTGAGATCACAAAGGAAATGATTCATCAAGTTACCGGTCTTCCCATGTTGAACAAAGCTAAAACTACCAAAACCCTAGGTCGAACGAAACTAGAGAAGAAAACCCTAGCCGAGTGGGATGGTAGAGGCATGAAGGTTAGCAGCATTATAGACGCCGAACTGAAGTTTGGTACACATATCATTGCACACAAGATTTACAGTTCTAGTCAACAGAACAGTGTCTCATGTGAAGCTGTTGACCTAGCATACAAAGTGGTCAAAAACAACTTGACATTTGACCTAGCAGACTTATTGTTGAAACAGTTCAACAAGAACATGGAAAGCATCAAAACTTCCAAAAACAATCCATGTAAGTTTGGATCCTTGTTAGTCTGTTTATTCTTCTATGTTCAAAAATTCTTCCCTTCAAAAGGAAAAGTTGTATGGAGAAAAGATGTGCCAGTACTTTATGAAATAAATGAATACATCGCAGAAATGGGTGAAAACTTTGAAAGCATCATGGATAATTATTTTGAGTCTTTCAAAGAGAAAATGAATGACAGATTCCGGATTCCACAGAAGTTGGTGGAAGATTACAAAGATGACATCTGTTTTATGGTAGATTGTGATAATGTGTATATTCAAGCAGTTAAACCGAGAACTGTATATGTAAAACCTCTTCCTTATGAGGTAAATATTGATGAAACCAAGAATATCATTGAAGCTCTTCTAAATCAGCCTGTCAATCCCAAAGCTCCATATTTTGGAACATATGATGAAGCTAAGATGAGAATTGAACTAAGCATAAAGCTTCCATAGGCGGTAAACAAAGGAAAGAAAAGGATAGCTAAAATGCAAATGATAACCGAGGATAAAGAAGAAATAGGTGAAAAAGAAGAAGAAAAGGATGAGAAAACAGAGGAACTAGAACCTGCAAAGAAGAAAGGAAAAGTTTTTATCACTAAGGCATCTATGCCTCCCACTGCTGTGTTTACAAGGAGAAATACAAGAGGAAAGGCAGACAAGGCAGAAAAGGCAGACAAAGACATAGTATTCAAAAGGCCTCCTCTAAGCCTTCAAGAAAAGATCAAACTCTTCAGAGATGGATCAGGATCTGGAGTAAGTAACATAAAATCCCTGAGATATGAAACCAGATCGGAAGCAGAACAGAAGGAAATAGAAGATGCTGTTGTTGAGAAGATGGGACAGTGGAAATACTCTCCTGAAGAAATTACCCCACAGGTTCCAGCAGTTCTATTGAATCCAATAAAAATGAGATGGAGCAATGCAAGGAAAACTGTAATAGACATATTTGATCAAAACCTGAGACAGTTGATGCCGAGCTTGAACAATGATGAAGTAAAGAAGGCACTAAAAGAGAATGAAAATAAGATGACATTGAAGTTCAATACTTGTTTGATTTTGATCAACAATATTGAATCGGTTGTGAAGGCTGCAAAAGCCACATGGAAGAACATATACCACCTTCACCAACCGAGCATTGAAACTGTAATAATAAAGGATATTGAAGATGACAGCGATGAACAAGAAGAAGACACTGAGGTAGATGATACTGTAAGGATAGCAGCAGAAGTCATTGCATCCCTTCCTACCTCTCCAGTGAAAGTCTCTTCATCCATCCCAGAGACACCTTCAAGCATGGTTGTGACAACTCCCACTTTTGTCCAATCATCCCTAGCAACATCAGAGGCAGCTACCATTTCTTCTACCAAGCTGCAGTCTCCTGTACCAGTAAGTTTTCCATCTTTTGAATCATCAAGTGTAAATATTTTAAGTTCTCCAGTAGAAAGTATACCAGTATCAATAGCCAGCCCTACCTTATCTACTGTCACTACTACAAAAGCATTAAGTACAGATAAGCCTAAGGCTCTACCGAGTATAAAATTTTTGGGTAAAAATATAGTTGAGGATATAGACCTAGATGAAGAGATAGAGATTCCTACATTAGATTTTGCAAATCTCTCAGCAGATCAGATGCAGAATATAGGTGAGATCCTCCAAAGGAAAGAAAAACAAAAGAAGCTTAAGGAGGAGAGAGACAAGGAGTATCAAATCATCAAGGATGCTAAGGACATTTTGTCTGATGCATTAGGCATTAAAGTAGACTCCTCCCAGCATGTTTTGTTACAATTGGTAGAAGCAGTTGAGAAATACAATGAGGACTCATCCGGGACAGAAAAGTTAGTTGAAAGAGCTGAGAAGAGATTCAACAATAAAGTGCTTGAGCACATTGCTCAGCACATAGCTATCAACCAAGTGGAATTGTCTTCAGTTTTGTCTAACATAGAGTCTATTTATTCGAATGCTACCTCTCTTTTGGCCAGACTATGTAATTTTGCCGAGTTCACAAAGGATGTCAAAGATAAAATGAATAAAATGGATGAGGATATGAAGATTAGCATACAGAAGCTGCAACTTGAACCAAGTTCAAGCTCTGCTCATCACATGAAAATTTCACATCTATCCAATATGCAGTCTGATCTATTGAAAGAAGACTCAAGGATACGGTCCACACTGCTAGACATCCAACACATGATCCTTCCCATCATGAATACAATGTATAAGCACATTGAACATTCCAGAACATTGATTCATGACAATCAGTTCTCCATAGCAGATCACATGATTGAAATCTCTGCAGAAGTCCAAATTGCTATACAAACATGTAAGATTCTGCAAGAAAGTTGGGACAGAACCCTGGCACTAATAATGAAGGTACATTCTGATTTCTTATCAAATTTTGGATTCTCTCTGTAAATAACTTGTATATGCACCTTTGGCATTATCGTCAAAAAGGGGGAGATATGTATAGAAGGAGAGATATGTATACAGTTACAGATTTGTATAAGAAACAGTTAGCACATTGAAAGGGGGAGACAATGTATAAAGCCCTATAACAAAGACAAATTTTGAAAAATCAAAATAAAACTCAGCATGATTCGTGTATATAAATTTTGGCCAATAAGTGTTTTTGTCACTAATGCCAAAGGGGGAGATTGTTGGCATTAAGCAGTATTGCCACTAGTGACAACACTTATTTGCATTCTGGGTGTAAACCGAGCAAACAAGTGAAAACCGAGCAGTCAGTGTAAACCGAGCAGACAAGTGAAAACCGAGCAGTCAGTGCAAACCGAGCAGACAGTGCAAACCGAGCAGACAGTGCAAACCGAGCAGACAGTGCAAACCGAGCAGACAGTGCAAACCGAGCAGACAGTGCAAACTGAGCAGACAGTGCAAACCGAGCAAACAGTGCAAACCGAGCAGACAGTGCAAACCGAGCAGATAGTGGAAACTGAGCAAGTTAGTACAAACCGATCAGGACAATGTAAACCGAGTAACATCTTGTCTATCGAGTCACCAATGCTTACCAAGTTCAATACCTACCGAGTGATCAGTATGAACCGTGCCTTCACTTCTACCGAGTGCATGACGATGCTGAGTAATGCAGTGGACGCCGAGTATCAGAAAGTCACCGAGTCAGTTTGAAGGAACCGAGTAACCATATTTGGGCCGACTTAGTAGCACTTATGTTTATTTGTCAAGCCGACTGTGTAATTGTAATTGTAATTGTAATTAATTGTTTGAGACTTGTATATAAACAATGTTGTAGAAATAAAATATGATATACAAGTAATGAAATAAAAAAAAATAGAATATATGTGAAAGAGAAAGAAAGGTAGAAATAAGCGAATTACAGAAAGCTTCAGAAGTATAAGATACAGCAAAGACAAATTCATCACAGAAGGTGATCAATACATCAGCGAATCTCATTCAGCAATCCAGTTGCAAAGCAGAGATCTACTGTTTCATTCTAACAGGTGAATCAGTACTAAATCCTTTAACCGGGTAGACTTAACAGTCTTTGTATAAATCTCTTTACCGAGTGCATACTTCACTGTATGTTTGTAAATCCTTTAACAAGGTGGATTTAGCAATCCTTATTGCTCCTAACAGGGCAGATCATCAGAAGTGATCAAATTGTAAGCCTTAACCGGCCAACTTTATTCTGCAGTATTAAAGCTTTGTGGGTTTCATCCCCACCCCAGTTTTACTTTCTTTTGGAAGGTTTCTGGGTAACCAAATCTATGTGTCATCATTGTGAATGTTTTTAAGTTTCATGCTTTCTGTATGCAAAGGTTAAAAGGTAAATTATATGTTAAAATTGAAAGAAAATTTGGAGTTACTGATTCACCCCTCCCCTCTCAGTAACTTGGTTAATTCCTGAATATTTCCAACACTCTTTTGTCATCAACTAAACATAAATGTAACACAAAAAAGAACATAAGTGGGAAATTATTATAAGAAAATTGTACTAAAAATACAAAAGATAAAAAATTAAATATAATGTAAAAAATGAACTATTTACCCTTACTATAATAGTAGGATTCCATGGCTTTGTATGCCCCTAATGAACATCTTCATGAGGTGCTTTAGTGCCCATAGTGTGTTGTGTAGAATCATCCACCTTGAAGAGATAATTATATGCATCACTATAATTCAAGGGACCTAAGCATAGATTCTTGCACATAATGCAAGTGTGAGGCACACAAACATGTGAGCTCATGGAGGATGAGGAAGGGCCAGAAGCATCAGGATGAGGAGGCAATAATGTTGTGCTCATTGTAACCAACAAATCACTCAAGGTGTGAATGGCTCTAATAGTCTGTGAGTTGGCCTCAGTAGTAATGCATCTGGACATATGTCAGGATGCTACATTGTGGGATGTGGTGAAATCTCAGGAGGGGGGACATATGTGCGGGATTTCACTTGGTGTGCCCATGGCCTATCCTTAGGAGGGCCTAAACCTACGCCCTAGTTTGGTCACATACTCCAACAATTGAGCTTGTGACTGAGCACAAATTCAGCATACAATTTTTTAATAAAATAAAATGGGACATCCAAATTGTTGTGAGCTGGTCTATCAAAAACCATCCACCAACGGTCCCAAAAGTTGTTATGTATTGCACTATTTGTGCACCATTTAATTGACAACCTAGGTTTTTAGGGTCCACTTTTAGACTGGTTTTAGGATCCGCAAAAAGATTACATATTGGACACTCAAAATGTGCACTTCTCTAAGGCATTACTTCAAAGAGGATCCATGAATTGGAAACCTTGAGAAAGTGACCTAGAGCTCCCTAGGCATGGAGTGCAAGGGTGTTTAGAGGGCTCTCAGCTAGAGCTATTAAGCATGCAACCTTGCTAGTAAACCATGCAATGGGAGATTCAAAGAGACAAGAGAAAGAATGCCAATATCTTCAAGAATCACAATGAAAGATGCAATGAAAACTATACTAGAATGAGAATGCAAGAATGCAACTATGCTATGAAAATGAGAGTATTATGAGCCTTTGCTAATTAATCTATGTGGATTGAGCTAGAACATGAAAGGAACTAACCTAAGAATGCCATGAAAACTAAACTATAATGCAAGTATGAAGACTAAAATGCAACAAGCTCTCCAAAGCTCCAAAGTCACCAAGAAAACCTGCAGCACAACATTAGCATCAACGGTCAGATCCTTTGAATGAGAAAAGAGCTCTCCTTTTAAAAATGAATGGACCATGGAGATTAAGAGGCAAAAGATTTGATCAAGGGTGGAGTTTGAAAGTGGGATCAATTCTTGTGCACAAATCTCCTCCAATGAGAAAGAAGTGTTGACTTTTGTGCCCCATGTGAGACAAAAAACCCTTTTCTTCTTTTTTAATAAAATAGGAATAATGCTTTATTTGTGTAACTTAGGATAAGAGGAAAGTGGGGGCTTTTTATTTAATAAAAGGGGAGGAAATTCCTTTTAATTAAATAAAGACTTAGGATAAAATGGTTAATCCATAGAATGTAATCAAATAAATGATAGAATTAGGATTTGATCAAGGAAATTGATTTAAATTGAAAATATTGTAAAGCATTGATTCAGGAAATTGATAAATTGGAGAATGAGGGCCCATAGTCTAGGCAACCATTTTAGGGTGCATACATTTTCCCCTCTTTAGATAATGTGTGATCATTCTGGGAACACATGTAGCCAAAGAATGGAATTGAAATGTGAGATCAATTTGGGATCATAGAACAACCCAGATGTGTGATTGACAAATGGGAACACATCAGGACAAAGATAAGCTGATTGAAAAAGACAAGGCCAACACCCCTATAAATAGGTAATTGTCAAGTCTCAGATAAGAGATAAGAATCTCAAGTGAGGTTTAATAAAACTAAAACAAGGATTGAAATTTGATAGGTACTGCCACCTCATGATCAAAATCAAAATAAGATAGAGGACAATAGAAGCAAGAGCAACATGATCAAATCACTAGAAATCATAATTGAAGATGAAAGATGTTAGAATAACAATCAACCAGTGAAGATATGACCCAGTTTGACTAGGTTTGAATGAGAAAGATATAGGATAAATATAAAGTCAAAACCTCAGAGAGCCAAAGTGAAGGAGAATGAATGAGAGACTAGGAGGTTGAGAGAGATGGTGATGAAGAAATGAAGATGCCCTAGCGAAGATCGGAGGATCAAGCCTCAAATGGTCAGCCAACTGCACAGAAGAAGGAGAAATTTTAAAATGTGATTTTAACTATCAAGATGAACTTGGATTTCAATTTTGATCCTAAAAATGGATCCAGGACACCGACATTAGCTAGGGGTGCAAGTTTCATGAAATTTTGAGATGTTTTGAAAATTAGGTCAAAAACTCAAAATGCTATATAAGGGGTGAAAAGGTCATTTTCAAATTCATTTGTCTTATTGTGATTTTGAGAACTTTGAGAGATAAGAGAGAGATTATGGCTCAATAGGTAGTGATTCTCATCCACACACATCAATTCAAGGGTGGTCAGTTGCACAACCAGCCTCCTCAGTATGGTGCCCTGGTAAGTTTTAAAAAAAACTAGCCATTTGAGTCATTTATTGTATTTAAAGCACATTTTTTTAATATTTCAAATTATATTAATGAAAAACATCATGTGATACTTTTAAAGTATCACACACATGTTAGATATTGTATTGTGCGATAGTTCATAAGACAAGAAAGTATCGCACGACCGTTCAAGAAAGCATTACGCGATGCTGGACAAAATGTTGTTTGATATGGTGTGAACTATGGTACCAAGCAAAAGTATTGCACCGCTATGTAACAAAGTATCACATGCTACAATATCAACAAAAAGTGTCACAAGAGTATAATAAGAAGTATCGCATGCTTTTAATTTGATCAATATAACATATGTAGAGACAATTTTTATGTTTGAGATTTCTTGTACTAATTTTAGTCATCCATCATGATATGTTCTGACATCTGGTTTGTAGGTTATGACTTGTAGGAGGTTCTACTAGCACTGATTATTAGAGCACTGAGAGTGGTTGGGTTATGCTGTGCTTGAGATTTAGATGATCCAGCCTGAGAAGACGTGGCTAGGATGGGATTCAGGTACCTACTGGATATGCCCCATTTATAGGAAAACCATGGGTTGCTGATGGCATTGGCAGAGAGATGGCATAGTGAGCATAATACTTTCCATCTTCTGACTAGAGAGGCCACCATCACACTGGAGGACATCTACCAAATCCTACATGTACCTACCCATGGAGATGTAGCGAGTATAATCATGTTTATAGATGTTCATAAATGTAATGTTTTCATATGATGAAAACTGACATGATTTTTTGTTGGCACAGGTATACTATGATCAGACTCTCACAGAGGGGAGACAGGCCATGCAAGACCTTTTTCAGGATGTTATCATCCTATACAGACACCTCAACTAGGATTGTCTGATAGAGGATTTTGGTTGGGACTACCCAGTGGCATGCATCGTGTTCTCAATAGTAGCACATTCTTTGATTATTGACAGGAGTCAGATGGGGTTCTCACTAGGCTAGGGGAGATTAGTGGTAGACTTGGTGGCCCACCCAAGATGGATGGCATGGGGCCCAACCATCCTAGTAGACATGTATCATGAGCTACATGAGATTGTATGTAGGGATAGTAGATCTTGGGCATGTGGGGCCATCCTTGCGTAGATATGGGTGTGGGAGCACATAGTCATTATGTGACCATGAGTACAACCTCAAGAGTGGAGGTGCCCCTATATATACAAGTATACATCATTCATCACCTAGCCTCATAGTGGTGATATTACTTATTATAGGAGGCTATTGGATGAGCTGAAAGCCTTCAAGTGGAGACCCTATAGGCAGTGTGAGTAGTGGAGCAATAGGGATCACGAGCTTGAATACATGTTGTGCAGCCAGCCACTACTAGGTTGACATGCAGATATCATTTAGTGTTTTATGATCACTTAGGTATGGAGGTAGTTCAACCATCAGTAGAGGGTGGTAGTGGAGACCACCACATATGCTAGGGTTAGGGAGGATGAGGGACAAGGATGGCTGTCGATGCTAGACTACCAACAGGCAGCACAAGAGATGACAAGGTTACAGAGAGAGACATGGGAGTACCTCCTAGATATGGCCAATGTAGGTGCAGATGAAGCCTATAGGGAAAAGTGTTGAAGGCACCCATTTCCATGGTTCATAGTCCCAGATGCATAGTTTTAGGCAGGAGGTGGGGATGGGGATGATGGGGGAGATGGAGGAGGGGGGAGCAGTGGTAGGGAAGGGGTCTCGATCCAATGGCTAGAGATGGTCACATAGATAGGTCTCAGAGGATGAGGAGGAGGAGGCAAGACCAGCTCACTGATGGGTGGATGCAGGATAGGAGCAGCGTGTGGATAGGGGAGGAGAGGATCTCTGTACCAAGGTTTAGGCCTTAGAGGTTGAGGTACAGTAGTTGAGGACTACCATTGCAATTTGAGATCAACAGCTTCTAGATGCACTGACTGAGATAGATTGGCGGGATAGGGAAGCATGAGATGATGCTGTAGAGCTCTAGAAAGAGGTAGAATGGGTGGCGTACTATCATGGATTATACATAGCACTCATTCCTGAGGGACAGTGAGTGCCACTCTACTCTGAGAGGGCTGGGAGATTAGATATGAAAGTTGATAGGATGGGACTGTTGCCTCCACCACCACCACCTCCACATGATGGGGAGAGTCAGTCCTAGGTCTAGGGCTTTGATGTATCTTGAGACTTGATCCAGATTTTAGGATCTCACATTGTACTCATATCATGATTTATATATATGAGATGACTGGATTTATGATGTATCTTGTGTATTTGTCTCACTTATGATGGATGTTTTAGTTTTATTGTCTTGTTATATTGCTCAAATGTATGATATATACTCATGAATAGTCTCTCTCATAGATGTATGTTTAGTTCTCATGTTATGACATAGACTCATGTTTCTAAAAATGATCTCTTTTGATATAGATATGATGATAGGATTAACCCCTTGTGGTGACAGGAAAAGGATGTGATGTAAATGATAAGGAGCAAAAGACATGATTGAGAAGAAGTGAAAGGTGAGCACAATTGACTGACAAGTCCATGAAAGATGAAATGAGAGATCTCTCCATATGCAAGATGAAAAAAGTAAACTAACATGAACCTAAGAATGCAAACTACTATGAAAATTGGTTTACTTGCTAGGTTACAAAACCATTAGACTTTAATAATCATCATTGAGCATTATTGGTAGCATCACAACATCATACAATACACACTAGTATAACTATGGGTATATGAATATGATCTATATCAGATAGATATGTGGGAATCCCACCTAGGCACCAAAGACATGTAGCTCAAGATGACTAGTGCAGTGAGGTTCCCTAAGTTTAGTATAGCAAGATTATGCTCACATCGAGACATAAGAAAGTCAAGATGACTATAAGCATGCACTTGCAGAAAATAGTCAAGGATAATACATTGTAGATCCTAGTGTCATGTGTGACAAGCATAAATGCTCATGATAGTTAGGATCAAAAAAATATACCCACAAGTAGAAAATAAATAAAACATGTCCTCGTGCCCCCAGTCTTCTAGCCATGCATTATTGAAAATTATTAGGGAGAGAACACTCATCAAAGAAATCATCATAGATAGCACACAAAGAAATAAAGTTAAACAAGTCTCAGTGAGTCAAGTGTTTAAGTGTGTGTGTGTAGGTCATAGAGTCAAACTTTGAGTATCGCATCTCCCAGTAAAAAATATCATATCATTCTAGGTTGTGGGTAAAATATCTAATAAATGTTAAGAAACACTTGACGCTAGGGAAGTCATGTTAAAAAAAACATAGTTGGGGTGGTGTTGAAAAACACCATTTGCAAGGTGTCCTAAAGACTAACACATTCAAGAGACCAAGGCTAACATAGCCATGCCCCCTAGACAAAGACAAAGACCAATTCCAAACCAAGGCAACAAGGACAAGGCATGATGGAGAAAGGCTAAGCATTGAGGATGGGTGCTAAGAAACAAGGGTGCCAAGGCCTCAAGTAGCACCCGTTTCCAAGTTTTCACCACTTGGCAGATTGTTTAGAATTTTTTTGATTTTTTTATATTTTTTTAGGATCAATAAATATGTACAAAGGATGCCCTTAGACAGAACATGCACCATGGGTAGAACTTATTTAGGTGCAAGACATTGATAGGATCAGGGAGCTACTCACCCTCCTTAGTAGATAATAAATAAGAACCTATCCTAAAAGCTGTAGTAATGATGTAAGGTCCAAGCCAATTAGACTCAAATTTTCCCTTTTGATCTCTATGTTGTTGATTCTTAGGATTTTCACAAAGGACAATATCTCCCACTTGGAATTCTCTAGGGTGAAAATTTTTGTTGAAGGCTTTGGACATGTGCTTTTGATAAACCCTCATATGGTCAAATGATGCTTGATGTTTCTCATCTAGAAGTTCTAACTCTTGGAATCTCATGGCGTAGTAGTCTTCATCTGTAACTAGACCTTTGAGGGAAACTCTAAGTGAAGGAATCTCAATTTCTAAGGGTAACACTACTTCAACACCATAAGTAAGGGAGAAAGGAGTAGCCCCAGTAGGAGTATGAAAACTCATTCTATTAGCCCATAGAGCTGAATTTATCTGTAAATGCCAATCTCTACCATTCTTATGAACTGTTCTATGTAGGATTTTAAGAATGGTTTTATTTGATGTCTCTTCTTGACCATTTCCTTGCGGGAAGTAAATGGAGGACCAATGCTATTTAATCTTGAACTTCTTGCAGAGTTGCTTAAGCTCCTTATTTTTTAACTGACCTCCATTGTCAGTGATTATCTCAAAAGGCACTCCATATCAATAGATGATATGGTTTAGAATGAATAGAGAGACTATCTTGCCTGAGGCAACAAAAAGTGGGACAACTTCTACCCATTTAGTGAAGTAATCAGTAGCAATGATAATAAATTTGTTTCCACCTGATGAGTTGGTGAATCTACCCAACAAGATCAAAGGCCCAGTGCTAAAATGACAAATGAGATATAGAAGGAATGAGCTCCCTGCCTAGAGCATGTATCACGCTACTATGTTTTTGACATTTTTCGTATGTCTTTGCAAAAGCTACTACATCACTCTGCATTGTAGGCAAATAGTACCTCACCCTAAGAAATCTTTAGGCCATGGAAAGACCATTGGAATGTCCCCCATAGATTCCCTCATGAATGTCAACTAACACTTGATCAGATTCTTCCTTTTCTAAGCATCTAAGAAGTGTCCCATCTAGACCCTTCCTATACAAATCACTAGAGATAAGGGTATGGTGAGAGGCATTTTGGGTAAGGTTTCTTCATTCAGACTAATTAAAGGTTTCAGGAATAATGCCATCATGAAGGTATGAGTAAATGGTGCCATAACAAGATGACTCACAACCAACAAGAGTACAAACAACATGGCTTTCTTGGGAGTCATAGATAGGGTAATGTAGCTCTTCCACTAGGAATTCAAATCTAGATTCATGTTTCTCTAACTGAAGGAGTGAAGCAAGTATAGCCATAACATCAACTGCTTTATTTTCTACTCTAGGGATTTGCTAAAATGTGACAAATCTGAAATATCATTTCAAGGAATCAACCATCTTCTTATAAGGTACTATTTTCTCATCTTTTGTTTGATATTCTTCATTAACTTGGTTGATTATTAATTGTGAATCCCCATAGATGTGCAACTATGTAATTCTCAATTCTATGGCCAACTTAAGTCCATTTGTCAAAGCTTCATACTTGGCAATGTTATTTGTACATGGGAACAAGAACTTGTAAGACTTAGGAATCATGTACCCATGAGGAGAAAAAAATAATACACTAGTTCCTGAACCATTTTGCATAAAAGATCCATCAAAGGACATCTTCCATGTTTTTTCAGTCATGTACATGAGGTGCTCATTGGGAAAGTCAACTTGAATAGGTGCACTATCTTGGATTGGGAAATTAGCCAATTGATCTACTATGGCTTGTTCTTTTATAGCTTTACGCTCAATGTACTCTATGTCAAACTTTGATAGGATCATCATCCACTTAGCAAGTCTACCTATGAGAGCAGCCTTACTGAGTAAATACTTGAGTGGATCAATCTTTTCTATGAGGTGTATTGTGTGCGCAAGCATGTAATGTTGAAACTTTTGAGAAGCAAACACCATTGCAAGACAAGATTTCTCAATACTATTGTAATTAACCTCATATGAAACAAGAGTATGACTAATGTAATATATGGCTCTTTCTTTCCCATGTTCATCAAGTTGAGCTAGTAATGCCCCCAAGGAAGATTATAATGCTAGAACATATAGTATAAGTGGCTTCCCTAGGATGGGAGGCATTAAAATTGGAGGATTTGCCAAGTATTTCTTGATTTGGTCCATGCTCTTTTGACAATCCTCATTCCAAACACATTTAAATCCCTTATGTAAGTTCTTATTGAAAGGTTGAGCTCTATCTGCCAGCTGTGAAATGAATCTCCTTATAGATTGAAGATGTCCTTGAAGACTCCTCATTTGACTAATGTTTTTAGTAGGTGGCATATCCATGATTGCTTGGAATTTTTCAGGGTCTACCTCTATTCCTTTTACTGAAATGATGAATCCTAGAAGTTTTCCAGAGGTGACACCAAATGCACACTTTTTAAGATTTAATCTTAATTGAAGTTGTTCCAAGCATTCTAGAATGACTTCTAAATCACCTAAGTGTGTGTCTCTTTTCTTAGACTTTGCCAAGGTGTCATCCACATAATCTTCCATGTTTTTATGCATCATGTCACGAAAAATAGTTGTCATAGCTCGTTGATAGGTGGCTCCTCCATTTTTTAATCCAAAAGGCATAACGTTCCAACAATAGGTACCCCATGCACAAGTGAATGCAATATTTTCTTGATCTTTAGGAGCTATCTTAATATGATTATATCCAAAAAAACCATCCATCAAAGAATAGATCTCATAACCTGCGGTCATGTCCACTATCATGTCTATGTTGGGGAGTGGAAAATCATCCTTTGGGCATGCTCTATTGACATTTCTAAAATCTATGCAAATGCAAATGGACTTTTTGTGTTTGGAAACTGGTATAATGTTTGATATCCATTTAGCATAGTCAATAGCTCTTATGAATCCTACACTAAGGAGTTTCTCTAATTATTTGTTGACCAGAAGAGCTATGTGAAGATGCATTTTTCTACATTTTTGTTTGATTGGTTTTACACTTGGAGCTATGGACAAGTGATGCATAATAAGATTAGTCTCCAAACCTAGCATATCTAAATAATTCCATGCAAAATTGATCTTCTTTCTTTGTAAGAACTTTGTGTATGCTTTCCTTTCTTGTGTTGACAAGGACTGAGCCAAGTGTACTATCTATAGAACTTCATCTGTACCCAAATTGACTAGTTGTGTTGGCTCAACAAGCACTGAAGATCTGTCTTGAAACTAACTAGGGAGATGATCAAGTACCTCATCCTTAGGCACCTCAAAGAGGTTTTCACCCTTGGATATGTCATTTATTTTTACTTTTTTAGGTTCTGACATTGCCACATAGTGGTTTTTTCCATCAGAACTCTTATTCTTTTTATTTTGGGACTAAGGTACTTGATGTCTGGCTCTATCATTCTTGTAGCCGGTTCACTAGTGGAAGAGACTACGAGTTGAATGACATTCAAATAATAGGCTATATCATAGTTATTTTGGAAAGTTAAGAGCTCAGGCTCTTGATAGCGTTGGGACCAATCAATGAGGTGAGGATGAGAAAGGGGTAATTCAATGACTGGTTCAAGGTTGTGGATATGAATGGTATCATCTCTAGTGACCAAAGAGTCAGATTCTATCAAGTATCCTTCTAAGCTACCCAAATCAAGATTCATCCTACCAAGTGAAGAATCATCCACTAAAGAAACATGTGGGTTCAAATCCTCTAATCCTACATGTGACTCATTAGCTACCTCACGTTGAGCACTATAAGTATGGATGACATCAACATCCATGTCAACTATGGAATAATTAGAGAGAGAGCCCCATTCATACTCATGTGAATCTATTTCTAAATCCCGACTAGGTTGTTTACACCATGAAGGTTTGGGATTTCTTGATGTAGAAGCTCTAATGTCATCAAGGGTAACATCTCTCTCCATCAAATGAACAATATTCTTTCATTCACATTCTCTGATAGGATCTTCTATATCTAATTCATCTTTTTCTACCATTGCAACTATCGCATGAGCAAGTGGATTATTTGAATCTCCCCAAAGGAGATTGGTGGAAGGGACCCAATCTTCACACATATCTTGCTGGTTTATCAAATTGGGCATGTATTTTGGTTCATCTTCACTATCTGTCTCATCAAGGATAGGAGTAGTGTTCTTGTTATGATTCTCAAATCCTAGGTCAACTATCTTCTTAGAGTTGCATCCAAAAAGAGCATGATCAAGAGGTTCAGCTCTAGCATCCAATCTGTGACTAAGAGGGCCATGTACTGGATAGCCCATATTTTTGAAAAAAGTATACCCTCTTCAATAAGCCTTAGGAGAGGGAGATAATTTCTCATTAGGCATGTATTTATCTTCTCTATAAATCCAATCTTTAATAGCCACCTCTTCTTTCTCATCTTTTATAGGTACTGAGGATTCTACAAATGTGCCAAAAAAAGTCATGGCTAAAGAGGAAGGTCTCATTTCTTGTGAAGGCTTTCCATAAGACCTAGGTGAAACTGGTAGCTTTGTAAAGGAGTTAAGTTGATACCCCCCCTACCAAGGTCCATTGAATTAAACTTATCTTTGCATGCTGCTAGGGTCATATTGAAATCTTTTGCTTCTTTATTGAGGGGAACATGAGTCCCTACTGAAATTGAGTTAACAGATAAAGTTCTATCCCCTAGTATGCAAATTTCTACTCCATTGTAGGTGAACTTAACACATTGGTGATAGGTAGATGACACTTCTTGCATATCATGAATCCATGGTCTACAAAGTAAGATATTGTACACAAGGGGACCATCATCAACAATTTGAAATAAAATATCTTTTTCAACAAGACCAATCCTAACAAGAAGGACAGCCAAGCCCTTGGAACTTCTTTTTGCCTCATCATAGGATTTGATGGTGATCTTCTTTTAGCTATCTATGACTTGTTCAAAATAACCCAATATTTTTAAAAGACTCAAAGAACAAATATTGAACCCAGTACCCCCATCTATCAACACATGTCTGACATGGGTTTTGTGGATCATGACTTCAATATGAAGGGTGAGATGGTGTGGGTGACTCAAAGCTTTGTCATCATCTTTTGAGAAGGTAAGGTAATGAGGGCTAGCACTATGGTTAACCATGTTCTTGAATTGGTAAATGTCTAAGTTGTTAGATAAATTTTTTGTGTCCAAAGCATCCTTAAGGACTTTTTTGTGTCTCAGAGACAACTCTAAGAGCTCAAACATCAAAACCTGAGCTGGGGTTCTTTGCAATTGATCTACAAGATTATAGCTCAATTTAGGATTCACAACTGATTTTGTGGTGACATTACTGGATGCCACTTGCTTTGGTTTATTGTTTTGACTTGAGCTGGGTCCTCTAATGACAACATGACCTTGACTTCACATGACAACATTAAGAGCTTGGGATGACATTCTAGAGTTAGGACCCCTTAGCACCACAACTAGTTCTTCATCAAAGATAGGAGGAGAGTCCATGTCTAGATCATAACCATGAGGATCTTTATTTCTCATCATGATGACACTTTCTTCCATAACTTCAAGCATGTTGACAACATTTTCTATAACTATGTAAGTATAATTGATCTCATCCTTGCCATTCTTAGGTTTAGAGGTTTCCCCCTTTTCATACTTGGATAAAGGCTCTTTGAATGCCTTATGATCATCATTGGTGTTCAACCCATCTATCTGAAGTTTTCCATTCTCAATGAGATCTTGGATGATATGCTTAAGTTTCCAATAATGTTCAATATCATGTCCAATGCCATTGTGGAATTTTCAAAAGGCTTTCTCATTCCACCGATGTGGCTTAACTTCAGGTATGCAAAAGTTTGTTGGATCTTGAGGATGTGCAAGGTTGTTGGCAATGAGCATCTTGAAGACATCCTTATATGAATCACCAAGTTTCTAAAACTGTCGCATCTCTTTCTTAGGCTTATCTTGGTACCTTGGTTTTCTCTTGTGTTGATTAGATGCATTGATTTTCATGGCCTCAACAACACTAGACAAATGAAGAACACCTTGATCTTTGGGTTGAGAGGATTCCACAAATCCATCGTTGTCCACTTGTTTGTTCTTATTCCAATGTGAGTTCTTCCCTTTGTCCTTGTTAGAGTTGTTTTTATTTCCATGTTTGGTCAAAATTCCTTGTTCTTTCAAAACATCCTCAATCCTACATGCGGTTTCGACCATAGTGTCAAAGGAATCAAAGACCATCTTCCTAACTTCATACTACATTTCAGGAACCAAGTTGCTAACAAGGATGTCAATCTTTTCATGTTCGGGAATGGTCCTAGAGTAGTGAGAGAATTTTCATCTCCACCTTTGTAAGAAAGTGATAAAGGATTCCCCTTGATTTTGATTTAAGTTGCATAAGTCCAACATGGTGACTGATCTTGAAAGGTTGTATGCAAAGTGTTAGACAAATCTATGGACAAGTTCTTTGAAATTCCTGATGGGGGGAGTTACGTTGGTGAACCATTCCATTGCTTGACCCTTAAGACTCCTTGGGAACAATCTCATAAGGTAGGAGTCATCTCGATGGAACTCAAAACTCATAATATAGAATTGACACACATGATCATGCGGATCTCCATTACAATCATACTTGTCATATTGGGGGATTTCCACCTTTCTAGAAAAATCTTTCATACTCACACTCTTGTCAAAAGGATTGGGAAAAATTGAGTCAAGGTTGAATCAGCTATTGGGTGCCATCATCTTTTCCATCATACTCTTCATTTTTTTGATCTCTTCTTCTTGAGATGGGCCTTGTTTCTTAATCTTTTTGTCCACATCAAAGTTGTAGGGGACCCTAGCATGCTTGTTGATCAAAATCTATAGGAACTTATCTTTGTTTTGCTCCACATATCTCTCCACATATTTCTAGAAGAGTGGTTCTTGTTGCATTCTCATGAAATCTTGAGAGTTGAGGTCAATACTTGAGGTACTTCCCCCATATTATGAACCACGGTGAGCACGTTGAGAAGGTTGTCTTGATTTCCTAGGAGGTGTTTGTCTCCTATAATGATCATGTTGTGAAGCCCTTCTTTCTCTAGGGCTAGGAGATCTTGAAGGTGTTCTTGAGTATCTTCCACTTCATGGAGTCTTAGGAGGAGTGAGTAGAGGAGAGTTGTTTCCATCACCAACACACATGTTTTTGTATTAATCATTGAGTTGTTGAGCCAAAAGCCTATCTCTTTCTTCTTGTGTAGATCTCCTTTCTATATCCAATAAGGCTTGTCCTTTCGACTCTAGGAGTCTAAGTTTCTCTTCCTTTGTAGCTTGTTCATCTAGGAAGGATTTCTTTTCACGCTCAATTATTTTAAGTCTTTCACTTGTGTATCTTGAAGTTGTTTAGAGTGGTGAACTTGGTCTTGAATGTTTAAACAAGTCATTGGTATATACCACATTCACATGAGTATCATAAGGCTCTTTTCCTTGATTGTCATGTTGTGATTGTTCATCTTGATAGGATTTCTACATTTCCCTTTCAGCCCTTTGGTGTGCATCCAAATACCTAGTTGACATAAGGGGTGAAACTGGTTGATTTTCATGAGAGGATCCAAACAAAATATTATCTCTATATCTTTCAAATATGTCACCAAGACTTTTATCCATTTCTTCCCTCTCTCTTCGAATCATTGTATAGCTCATGTCCATATCTAAATGAGAAGGTGCTAAGGATGTTCTCAACTCACTAAGATTTCTCTTGGGATCAAACCAAACTTCTGAAGTATTCCTAGGCGATTGATCAAAGATGGGCTCTTTTCCCTTGCATTTTTGGTGAGTTTGGACTAAGGGTAATTGGCCAAAGACCACTTGAGGTCATTTTCCTTGATTTACTTGATATCTTATTGTAACCGACATGAAAGAAAGGGAACTAGGTGAAAAGATGACCCTAAGAAATGTTGGTACCAAACTAAGATAGTAAAAGCATTCAATTTTCCAAAAGAGAGGTGATAAGATAGAATTTTTGTAAGAGTTATAAACCAACACTACCACAGAGGTGTCTAATAAATGGATAAGTATCCTAACACATATGGATCAAGAGGATGATTTACCCAAAATATATTTTATTGAATTTGATTTTATATGGAAGTGAATTGGACAAGAGATTACTAAGACTCTCCAAGTGTGTTATCAAAGGATCCAAAGGTTTGTCTTCTCAACAAGGATGGTTTCTAACTTATCGATTCCAAGCAATGTCACTTGTGAAATCAAAGATTGCTAATTCAAGAGGTCAAAAAATAGGAACCCAAGGTGAAAATAGGCTTCTAATAGTGGGGTAAGTAACCTACTAAAATCTAGATAGACCAAGGAAGACTGGAAATGACACGATCAACTTCAAATTGTAGACAACAAGATGACTCTGTGCAATAGTTTGTAGGGTATCATGATGATACAATTTGTCTAGATGATATTTCACAGAAAAGGTCATGCGATGGTTTCTAAGCAGTTGATGCGATAATATCCAGGCAGGTGGTGCGATAGTCATGTAGTATCATATGATATTTGACCAGTGAGTGTGTAAATCTCAGTTTTGAAGGCAATTTGAATAAAGTTGCAGCTTGATGATTTTAATTTCTCAATTTGGCATGTGATAACAGTAGAAATAGACAAGTTTGAAAATAGTAAGTGATCAAACATGTCATAAAACACTTGAACAAGGGAAAAGGAAACCTTGTCAAGACATGCACTTGGGATATCAAAGAAAAAGAGAATCCTATGAACACTACTATGATGTTTGATGTTCAAGAACATTTACACGGGTAGATCACAACGAAGACAATTCAAGCACTTGCTAGCCTAGAAAGACAAAGGCTCAATACTCAACAACTTGGCCCACACTTGATGTCCCATTGCCTCACACAAAGTGGTTGCCCATAATAGATGTTGTCTTTGTTGTGGAAGTGCCAATGACATAACCAAAGGAACACAGATGGTGAGTAAAATCTTGGGGTGATCCGAGTAGTCCACTAGGATTGATCCTTGCACCAAGATATTGAGCAACAAAATTGGGTAGCTTCTATCTAAGGTTCATAATAAGGGCTTGAGTTCACAATACCCCTCTTTTTCCCCAAAGGGACTCCTTACCTCATGACCACAAGAGTACCTTAAGCATTCTTACTTAGCATTTTCCTCAAGGTCACAATCCCACAACTACTCACACCAAGCGAAGACAAGTATTATGTCTACCAAGGTTTTGTGTCCTTGATAGCCTTGATTTTATAGTGGGTTGGAATAGCTGGGTATTAGCTTGTCCCCACTTGGGTCATTCCTCTTGATTGCTCAAGACCAAGCCTGCTAAAGGATTTTAAACTAAACAAGAAGTGGATCAACCTTGAAAGTTAGGATTTTGTTTCACCACAAGGGTGAAGAGCATACTCTCCTATCTCAAAAGCCTTTCCCAAACAGACCAAGCAATGTTCAATTAGCCCTCTTTCTTTCAACATCTAAAGATGGTCAAGATTTCTGGTTCACCACAAGGGTGAAGAGCATAATCTCCTACCAGCAAAAGACTCTAATGAAAAGTTATTAAGTGCCAAAGAAGAATGAACTAGTATAATGCCGCACTTAAAAAATGAAAGCAAAGAACATTAAGCACTTGATTGTTTTTATACTTTGGGCAGCCCTACAAAAATTATTAGTAGCCCTTGTGCATTTGAAGCTTTGAGATACACTTTTTTAGCAAATAATCCAAGCAATTAGGGCACACCTAAAAACACAACTTGTTAGGCCCACAAAGGTTAGTACATCAAAAACCAAGTATAATCTGAAAATGAATCTCTATCCTAACATAGCACATCAAAACCAACAAGCAAACAAATCTAAATCTTGCAAAGAAAGAACTAAAATCAGTCACTGCTAGGCATGGGTGATATTTCTATCAACAAAAGTTTCGCGCGATACTTTGCAGTATATAGATGGGATACTTCTTTTCAGAATGATACTTCACACTACTTCTAGGCGATAGATTGTAATATAGCAGTGCAACAGAGCTCTATATGATTGCATGATACTTTGACTGGCAAAGTATCACACAGGTATGTAAAGAACTGTTATACAATACTAGACGACTATCGTACGATACTCTATCAGAGAAAACAAAAAAACATCAAAAACAACAAGCTAACAATGATGAAAAAAAGTGTAGAAATGCAAGAAAAGAGAGGCAAAACAGAAGTGTTCTGCCCCATGGTGGGTGCAACAAATGTACACTCAAAATGTGCACTTCTCTAAGCCATTACTTCAAAGAGGATCCATGAATTGGAAACCTTGAGAAAGTGACCTAGAGCTCCCTAGACATGGAGTGCAAGGATATTTAGAGGGCTCTCAGCTAGAGCTATTAAGCATGCAACCTTGCTAGTGAACCATGCAATGGGAGATTCAAAGAGACAAGGGCAAGAATGCCAATATCTTCAAGAATCACAATGAAAGATGAAATGAAAACTATACTAGAATGAGAATGCAAGAATGCAACTATGCTATGAAAATGAGAGTATTACAGGCCTTTGCTAATTAATTTATGTGGATTGAGCTAGAACATGAAAGGAACTAACCTAAGAATGCCATGAAAACTAAACTATAATGAAATTATGAAGACTAAAATGGAAAAAGCTCTCCAAAGCTCCAAAGTCACCAAGAAAACCTACAGCACAACATTAGCATCAAGAGTCAGATCCTTTGAATGAGAAAAGAGCTCTCCTTTTAAAGATGAATGGACCATGGAGATTAAGAGGCAAAATATTTGATCAAGGGTGGAGTTTGAAAGTGGGATCAATCCTTGTGCACAAATCTCCTCCAATGAGAAAGAAGTGTTGAATTTTGTGCCCCATGTGAGACAAAAAGGCCCTTTCTTCTTTTTTATAAAATAGGAATAATGTTTTATTTGTGCAACTTAGGATAAGAGGAAAGTGGGGGCTTTTTATTTAATAAAAGGGGAGGAAATTCCTTTTAATTAAATAAAGACTTAGGATAAAATGGTTAATCCATAGAATATAATTGAATAAATGATAGAATTAGGATTTGATCAAGGAAATTGATTTAAATTGAAAATATTGCAAAGCATTGATTTAGGAAATTGATAAATTGGAGAATGAGGGCCCATAGTCTAGGGGTGAACCCACAATACTAGGTTATAATTTTTTAGAGGAAGGAATCCGTGCCGAAAAGTGTTTTTGGCAAAATATTATTTACCAACTATCGATAGAAACTCACTTGCACTTTTGATCGTAAGTACTAAACTTATGATCGAAAGTCCTTAGACATTGAACTTTCGATCGAACGTTCTTACTAACTTTCGATCAAAAGTTACTAAGGAACTTTCAATCGAAAGTTACTAAGGAAATTTCGATCGAAACTCCTTTAGTAATGACTTTTGATCGAAAGTCATTTAGTTAGGGTTTTTTTTGGTAGAAATATATCCATCGAAAGTGACTTTCACTGTCACTTTC
>BSBK01012413.1:0-12500 GCA_027943335.1 Chamaecyparis obtusa
AATGACCCCTATCACATCAAGCTGTGTTGGTTTGTTTCAAGTCGGCCCTATTGCCACGAAGGCATCCCAATGGTAACTAGTCAAATCGCATCAAATGATGTTCACCTCGATCTATGCCAATGCTGCCTATGATTGATTTGCTAGCTCTCTACGGATATTTTTGGATATGCCATTTGATACCTGAATGCTATGCATGGGTTCGTGCATAGACGATTCGAGCTGAGCTTAAGGATGTTGAGTTCTCAAGTGAATATGAATAGGCGAGTTGTTCTATGGAGTAGAACTCAGGAATGCATGATGGATTGAGCTCATCTCGCGGATCCGAGCCAGCTCGTTGATCCGATCCAGCTTGTCGATCTGAGCCAGCTCGACGATCCGAGCCAGCTCGTCAAGTTGAGCCTTTTACGAGATTTAAATTTTTTGCGACCTATCGACGTCGGCAAGCATTTGTATGGGGGAGAAAGACTCGGACTAATAACTTATCCTCGTAGGGGAGGTGTTGTTGGTGGATGTGAGGATTTTTGAGATGAGACCCAAGCTGGAACAAATTCTAGTGCGCATTGTGATTAGAGCTAAGCTAAAGGATATTGAGTTCTCAAAGGAATACAAATAGGCAAGTTGTTTTATGGAGTAGAACACGGGAATGCATGATGGATCCGATCCGATTTGAGCCGAGCCGGCTCGGCGATCCGAGCCAGCCAGCTTGGAAAACCGAGCCGGCTCGCTCGGCAAACCGTGCCAGCTCGCCGATTCGAGTCAGCTCGCTCGGTGATCCGAGCCAGCTCGCTTGGCGATCCGAGCCTTTTACGAGATTTTAAGTTTTTGTGACTTATCGGCGTCGGCAAGCATTTCTACGTGGGAGCAAGACTCGGACTAATAACTTATATAGGGGAGGTGTTGTTGGTGGATGTAAGGATCTTTGAGATGAGACTCGAGATGGAATGGATTCTAGTGCCCATTGTGATTCGAGCTGAGCTAAAGGATGTTGAGTTCTCAAGTGAATACAAATAGGTGAGTTGTTCTATGGAGTAGAACACGGGAATGCATGATGGATTGAGCTCAGCTCGTCGATCCGAGCCAGCTCACGGATTCGAGCTAGCTTGTCGAGCTGAGTCTTTTACGAGATTTAAAGTTTTCGTGACCTATCCGTGTCGGCGAGCATTTCTACGGGGGAGCAAGACTTGGACTAATAACTTATATAGGGGAGGTGGTGTTGGTGGATGGAAGGATCTTTGAGATGAGACCCGAGCTGGAACGGATTCTAGTGCGCGTTGTGATTCGAGTTGAGCTAAAGGATGTTGAATTCTCAAGTGATTACAAATAGGCGAGTTATTCCATGGAGTAGAACACGGGAATGCATGATGGATTGAGCTCAACTCGGCGATCCGAGCCAGCTCGGCGATCCGAGCCAGCTCGGCGATCCGAGCCAGCTCGGCGATCCGAGCCAGCTCGGCGATCCGAGCCAGCTCGGCGATCCGAGCCAGCCCGTCGAGCTGAGTCTTTTACAAGATTTAAATTTTTTGTGACCTTTCGGCGTTGGCGAGCATTTCTACGGGGGAGTAAGACTCGGACTAATAACTTATATAGGGGAGGTGTTGTTGGTGAATGTAAGGATCACTGAGATGAGACCCGAGCTGGAACGGATTCTAGTGCGCGTTATGATTCGAGCTGAGCTAAAGGATGTTCAGTTCTCAAGTGAATACAAAGAGGTGACTCATTCTATGGAGTAGAACATGGGAATGCATGATGGAATGAGCTCAGATCGCCGATCCGAGCTAGCTCGTCGATCCGAGCCACGGGTATGTACGATCCGAGCCAGCCCGTCGAGCTGAGTCATTTATGAGATTTAAATTTTTTGTGACCTTTCGGCGTTGGCGAGCATTTCTACGGGGGAGCAAGACTCGGACTAATAACTTATATAGGGGAGGTGTTGTTGGTGAATGTAAGAATCATTGAGATGAGATCCGAGCTGGAACGGATTCTAGTACGCGTTGTGATTCGAGCTGAGCTAAAGGATGTTCAGTTCTCAAGTGAATACAAAGAGGTGAGTCATTCTATGGAGTAGAACATGGGAATGCATGATGGAATGATCTCAGATCGTCGATCCGAGCTATCTCGTCGATCCGAGCCAGCTCGCTGATCCGAGCCTTGGGTATGTAGGTAGTTTTCATGAGATCGGCTCGCCCGGCCCACAAGTCAAACATCGATTCTCTTATTAAGGGTGAGCCCTTGTCTAGCGTTTGGGTCGCTCGGTACAAGCTGTTCGATTTGTAATGTGTGCAAAGCTTTTGGGTTGATATTTGGAAGATTTAAATTTTTTGTGAGCTATTCTCCTCGTTTCACTTGATATTTTTGAAGATTTGAATTATTTGTGAGCTATTCTCCCCGTTTCCCTTGATTTTTTTGGAAGAATTGGAATTTTTGAGAGTTGTTCTCTTCGCCTCAAATTTCTACGGAAGAGCAAGACTTGGACTAATAACTTATATAGGGGAGGTGTTGTTGGTGAATGAAAGGATCTTTGAGATGAGACCCGAGCTGGAACGGATTCTAGTGCGCGTTGTGATTCAAGCTGAGCTAAAGGATGTTCAGTTCTCAAGTGAATACAAAGAGGTGAGTCGTTTTATGGAGTAGAACACGGGAATGCATGATGGAATGAGCTCAGATCGACGATCCGAGTCAGCTCGCTGATCTGAGCCACGGGTATGTAGGCAGTTTTCATGAGATCGGCTCGCCCGGCCCACAAGTCAAACACTGATTCTCTTATTAAGGGTGAGCCCTTGTCTAGCGTTTGGGTCGCTCGGTACAAGCTGTTTGATTTGTAATGTGTGCGAAGCTTTTGGGTTTGATATTTGGAAGATTTGAATTTTTTGTGAGCTATTCTCCTCGTTTCACTTGATTTTTTTGAAGATTTGAATTATTTGTGAGCTATTCTCCCCATTTCCCTTGATTTTTTGGAAGATTTGGATTTGTTGCGAGTTGTTCTCTTCGCCTCAAATTTCTACGGAAGAGCAAGACTTGGACTAATAACTTATATAGGGGAGGTGTTGTTGGTGAATGCAAGGATCTTTGAGATGAGACCCGAGCTGGAACGGATTCTAGTGCACGTTGTGATTCGAGCTGAACTAAAGGATGTTTAGTTCTCAAGTGAATACAAAGAGGTGAGTCATTTATGGAGTAGAAGACGGGAATGCATGATGGAATGAGCTCAGATCGCCGATCCGAGCTAGCTTGTCGATCCGAGCCACGGGTATGTAGTCAGTTTTCATGAGATCGGATCGTCCGGGCCACAAGCTAGCTATTTTTTGTGAGCTATTCTCTTTG
This sequence comes from Chamaecyparis obtusa, assembly GCA_027943335.1. NCBI lineage: Eukaryota > Viridiplantae > Streptophyta > Pinopsida > Cupressales > Cupressaceae > Chamaecyparis > Chamaecyparis obtusa. The sequence continues at coordinate 3,322 of BSBK01012413.1, forward strand.
TTTCCTTTGATTTTTTTGGAAGACTTGCATTTTTTGTGAGCTATTCTCTTCGTTTCAATTGAATTTTTGGAAGTTATGCATTTTTTGTGATGTAGTCTCTTCGTTTCACTTGCATTTTTGGGAGATTTGATTTTTTTTGTGAGCTATTCTCTTCTTTTCCCTTGAATTTTTTTTTGCAAGACTTGCATTTTTTGTGAGCTATTCTCTTCGTTTCAATTGAATTTTTAGAAGTTTTGAATTTTTTGTGATCTATTCTTCTTTGTTTCACTTGTATTTTTGAGAGATTTGAAATTTTTGTGAGATATTCTCTTCGGCTCAAATTTCTACGGAAGTGCAATACTTGGACTAATAACTTATATAGGGGAGGTGTTGTCCGCGGAAGCTCCCCCATGCCCCTCTAATAGAATCAGTGCTAGTGATCCCGTTTTGAAATCCGACGGACGGATGGATGAGCAGGTCGGATTTCAAAACGGGATCAGCAGCACTGATTCCATTAGAGGGGCATGAAGCCACCTGATTGCTATGCGGGGGCTGCTCAAAGTCCCGTCTTTCGAGTCGCTCGACGGCGCAAGTCGGAAAGGGTTCGACAGCGGTTGTCGTTCCAATGCGTCGTCGCAGTGACATGGAAGGCGATCTTCGGGTTAGCCCTTGTCTAGCTTTTGGGTCGCTTGGTACAAGCGATCTGCTATGTACTTTCCGCGAACCCCTATCCGGGTACTCGTTAGCTATGCATTGGCTCTTGCATGTGTGGAACGGAGAGATGCGGCCTTCACAGGGAGTCGGCCTGAAATAGTTCTGTGCGTGCGAATGGAGCCGCGTATAGCTTTTGGGTCGTTTGGATAGGGTGCCCCTCCAAGCGAATCAGTGCTGGTGCTCGGACGGATTTGCGGCTCAGATTTAAAATGTGAGGAGCATGCCTGATTTTATTTGAGGGGCATGAAGCCACCTGATTGCTATGCGGGGGCTCCCCTGGGTCGTCTCTTTTGGGTCACTCGATGGCGCAAGTCGGAGAAGGGTTCGACAACGGTAGTCGTTCCAGCGCGTCGTCATTAGTGATACTGAAGTCGATCTGTGTGCAGCCCCCGTCTAGCACTTGGGTCTGCATGCCGCAAGAAGATTTGAATTTTTTGTGAGTTAAAGTCTTTTTCTTTTTTTCGTTTCACTGGAGTTTTTGCGAGATTTGAAGTTTTTGTGAGCTATTCTCTTCGTTTCACTTAAATTTTTTGTGAGCTATTCTCTTCGTTTCACTTGAATTTTTGGAAGTTTTGAGTTTTTTGTGAGCTATCCTCTTCGTTTCACTTGAATTTTTGCAGGATTTGAATTTTTTGTGAGCTATTCTTCTTTGTTTCACTTGGTTTTTTGGAAGATTTGAATTTTTTGTGAGCTATTTTCTTTGTTTCCCTTGTTTTTTTTTGGAAGACTTGCATTTTTTGTGAGCTATTCTCTTCTTTTCCCTTGATTTTTTTTTTGCAAGACTTGGATTTTTTGTGAGCTATTCTCTTCATTTCAATTGAATTTTTGGAAGTTTTGAATTTTTTGTGATCTATTCTCTTTGTTTCACTTGTATTTTTGAGAGATTTGAAATTTTTGTGAGATATTCTCTTCGGCTCAAATTTCTACGAAAGTGCAATACTTGGACTAATAACTTATATAGGGGAGGTGTTGTCCGCGGAAGCTCCCCCATGCCCCTCTAATAGAATCAGTGCTGGTGATCCCGTTTTGAAATCCGACAGACGGACGGATGATTAGGTCAGATTTCAAAATGGGATCAGCAGCACTGATTCCATTACAGGGGCATGAAGCCACCTGATTGCTATGCGTGGGCTGCTCAAAGTCCCGTCTTTCGGGTCGCTCGATTGCGCAAGTCGGAAAGGGTTCGACAGCGGTTGTCGTTCCAATGCGTCGTCGTTGTGACATGTAAGGCGATCTTAGGGTCAGCCCCCGTCTAGCTTTTGGGTTGCTTTGGTACAAGCGATCTGCTATGTACTTTCCGCGAAACCCTATCCGGGTACTCGTTAGCTATGCGTTGTCTCTTGCATGTGTGCAACGAAGAGATGCGGCCTTCACAGGGAGTCGGCCTGAAACAGTTCTGTGCGTGCGAATGGAGCCGCGTATAGCTTTTGGGTCGTTTGGATAGGGTGCCCCTCCAAGTGAATCAGTGCTGGTGCTCGGATGGATTTGCGGCTCGGATTTAAAATGTGAGTAGCATGCCTGATTTTATTGGAGGGGCATGAAGCCACCTGATTGCTATGCGGGGGCTCCCCTGGGTCGTCTCTTCTGGGTCACTCGATGGCGCAAGTCGGAGAAGGGTTCAACAACGGTAGTTGTTCCAGCGCGTCGTCATTAGTGATACTGAAGTCGATCTGTGGGCGAGCCCCGGTCTAGCATTTGGGTCTGCATGCGGCAAGAAGATTTGAATTTTTTGTGAGTTAAGTCTTTTTCGTTTCACTGGAGTTTTTGCGAGATTTGAAGTTTTTTGTGAGCTATTCTCTTCGTTTCACTTGAATTTTTGGAAGTTTTGAATTTTTTGTGAGCTATTCTCTTCGTTTCACTTGAATTTTTTGAAGTTTTGAATTTTTTGTGAGCTATTCTCTTCCTTTCACTTGAATTTTTGCAGGATTTGAATTTTTTGTGAGCTATTCTTCTTTGTTTCACTTGGTTTTTTCGAAGATTTGAATTTTTTGTGAGCTATTCTCTTTGTTTCCCTTGATTTTTTTTTGGAAGACTTGCATTTTTTGTGAGCTATTCTCTTCGTTTCAATTGAATTTTTGGAAGTTATGCATTTTTTGGTGATGTAGTCTCTTCGTTTCACTTGCATTTTTGGGAAATTTGATTTTTTTGTGAGCTATTCTCTTCTTTTTCCTTGATTTTTTTTGCAAGACTTGGATTTTTTGTGAGCTATTCTCTTCATTTCAATTGAATTTTTGGAAGTTTTGAATTTTTTGTGATCTATTGTTCTTTGTTTCACTTGTATTTTTGAGAGATTTGAAATTTTTGTGAGATATTCTCTTCGGCTCAAATTTCTACGGAAGTGCAATACTTGGACTAATAACTTATATAGGGGAGGTGTTGTCCGCGGAAGCTCCCCCATGCCCCTCTAATAGAATCAGTGCTGGTGATCCCGTTTTGAAATCCGACAGACGGACGGATGATTAGGTCGGATTTCAAAACGGGATCAGCAGCACTGATTCCATTAGAGGGGCATGAAGCCACCTGATTGCTATGCGGGGGCTGCTCAAAGTCCCGTCTTTCGGGTCGCTCGATGACGCAAAGTCGGGAAGGGTTCGACAGCGGTTGTCGTTCCAATGCGTCGTCGCTGTGACATGGAAGGCGATCTTCGGGTCAGCCCCCGTCTAGCTTTTGGGTTGCTTTGGTACAAGCGATCTGCTTGTACTTTCCGCGAAACCCTATCCGGGTATTCGTTAGCTATGCGTTGTTTCTTGCATGGGTGGAACGGAGAGATGCGGCCTTCACAGGGAGTCGGCTTGAAACAGTTCTGTGCGTGCGAAAGGAGCCGCGTATAGCTTTTGGGTCGTTTGGATAGGGTGCCCCTCCAAGTGAATCAGTGCTGGTGCTCGGACGGATTTGCGGCTCGGATTTAAAATGTGAGTAGCATGCCTGATTTTATTGGAGGGGCATGAAGCCACCCGATTGCTATGCGGGGGCTCCCCTGGGTCGCCTCTTTTGGGTCACTCGATGGCGCAAGTCGGAGAAGGGTTCGACAACGGTAGTCGTTCCAGCGCGTCATCATAGTGATACTGAAGTCGATTTGTGGGCGAGCCCCCGTCTAGCTCTTGGGTCTGCATGCCGCAAGGAGATTTGAATTTTTCGTGAGTTTAAGTCTTCGTTTTTCCTTGATTTTTTTTTGGAAGACTTGAATTTTTGGAAGTTCTGAATTTTTTTGTGAGCTATTATCTTTCGTTTCACTTGAATTTTTGCAAGATTTGAAATTTTTGTGAGCTATTCTCTTTGTTTCACTTGGTTTTTTTTGGAAGATTTGAATTTTTGTGAGCTATTCTCTTTGTTTCCCTTTGTTTTTTTTTTTTTTGTTTTTTTTTGGGAAGACTTGCGTTTTTTGTGAGCTATTCTCTTCGTTTCAATTGAATTTTTGGAAGTTATGCATTTTTTGTGATGTAGTCTCTTCGTTTCACTTGGTTTTTTGGAAGATTTGAATTTTTTGTGAGCTATTCTCTTTATTTCCCTTTGATTTTTTTGGAAGACTTGCATTTTTTGTGAGCTATTCTCTTCGTTTCAATTGAATTTTTGGAAGTTATGCATGATGCATTTTTTGGGAGATTTGATTTTTTTTGTGAGCTATTCTCTTCTTTTCCTTTGAATTTTTTTTGCAAGACTTGCATTTTTTGTGAGCTATTCTCTTCGTTTCAATTGAATTTTTGGAAGTTTTGAATTTTTTGTGATCTATTCTTCTTTGTTTCACTTATATTTTTGAGAGATTTGAAATTTTTGTGAGATATTCTCTTCGGCTCAAATTTCTACGGAAGTGCAATACTTGGACTAATAACTTATATAGGGGAGGTGTTGTTCGCGGAAGCTCCCCCATGCCCCTCTAATGGAATCAGTGCTGGTGATCCCGTTTTGAAATCCGACAGACGGATGGATGATTAGGTCGGATTTCAAAACGGGATCAGCAGCACTGATTCCATTATAGGGGCATGAAGCCACCTGATTGCTATGCGTGGGCTGCTCAAAGTCTCATCTTTCAGGTCGCTCGACGGCGCAAGTCGGAAATGGTTCGGCAGCGGTTGTCGTTCCAATGCGTCGTCGCAGCGACATGGAAGGCGATCTTCGGGTCAGCCCCTGTCTAGCTCTTGGGTTGCTTTGGTACAAGCGATCTGCTATGTACTTTCCGCGAACACCTATCCCGGTACTCGTTAGCTATGTGTTGGCTCTAGCACGCATGGAACGCAGAGATGCGGCCTTCACAGGGAGTTGGCCTGAAACAGTTCCGTGCCTTGCGAATGGAGCCGCGTATAGCTTTTCGGTCGTTTGGATAGGTGCCCCTCCAAGTGAATGAGTGTTGGTGCTCGGACGGATTTGCCGCTCGGATTTAAAAATGTGAGCAGCAGCACAGATTCTATTGGAGGGGCATGAAGCCACCCAATTTTTATGCGTGGGCTCCCTTGGGTCGTGTCTTTTGGGTCACTCGATGGCGGAAGTCAGAGAAGGGTTCGACAGCGGTAGTCGTTCCAGCGCGTCGTCATAGTGATACTGAAGTCGATCTGTGGGCGAGCCCCCGTCTAGCTCTTGGGTCTGCATGTCGCAAGAAGATTTGAATTTTTTGAGTTAAGTCTCTTCGTTTCACTTGAATTTTTGCGAGATTTGAATTTTGTTTGTTGCGAGGTAGTAAAATTCTCTTCGTTTTGACTTGAAGTTTTGGATTTTTTGTGAGCTATTCTCTTCGTTTTTCCTTGGTTTTTGTTTTGGAAGACTTGAATTTTTTGTGGGCTATTATTTTATTCTTTTCACTTGAATTTTTGGAAGTTTTGAATGTTTTTGTGAGCTATTCTCTTCGTTTTCACTTGAATGTTTGCAAGATTTGAATTTTTTGTGAGCTATTCTGTTTGTTTCACTTGGTTTTTTTGGAAGATTTGAATTTTTTGTGAGCTATTCTGTTTTGTTTCCCTTGATTTTTTTGTAAGACTTGCATTTTTTGTGAGCTATTCTCTTCGTTTCAATTGAATATTTGGAAGTTGTGCATTTTTTGTGATTGTAGTCTCTTCGTTTCACTTGCATTTTTGGGAGATTTGATTTTATTTGTGAGCTATTCTCTTTTTTTCCCTTGATTTTTTTGTGAGCTATTCTCTTCGTTTCAATTGAATTTTTGGAATTTCTGAATTTTTTGTGATCTATTCTTTTTGTTTCACTCGTATTTTTGAAAGATTTGAAATTTTTGTGAGATATTCTCGTCGGCTCAAATTTCTACGGAAGTGCAAGACTTGGACTAATAACTTATATAGGGGAGGTGTTGTCCGCGGAATCTCCCCCATGCCCCTCTAATAGAATCAGTGCTGGTGATCCCGTTTTGAAATCCGACAGACGGACGGATGATTAGGTCAGATTTCAAAACGCGATCAGCAGCACTGATTCCATTAGAGGGGCATGAAGCCACCTGATTGCTATGCGGGGGCTGCTCAAAGTCCCGTCTTTCGAAGGTCGCTCGACGGTGCAAGTCGGAAAGGGTTCGGCAGCGGTTGTCGTTCCAATGCGTCGTCGCAGTGACATGGAAGGCGATCTTCGGGTCAGCCCCCGTCTAGCTTTTGGGTTGCTTTGGTACAAGCGATCTGCTATGTACTTTCCGCGAACCCCTATCCGGGTACTCGTTAGCTATGCGTTGGCTCTTGCATGCGTGGAACGAAGAGATGCGGCCTTCACAGGGAGTTGGCCGGAAATAGTTCTGCTCTTGTGAATGGAGCCGCGTATATAGCTTTTGAGTCGTTTGGGTAGGTGCGCCCCTCCAAGAGAATCAGTGCTGGTGCTCGGACGGATTGGTAGCTCGGATTTAAAATATGAACACTAGCACTGATTCTATTGGAGGGGCGCATTAGGCCACCCGCTTGCTATGCGGGGGCTGTCCAGGGTCGTAACTTTTGGGTCAGTCGACGGTGCACTTCGGAAAGGGTTCGACAGCGGTTGTCGTTCCAACACATCGTCGCATTGACAAGAAAGGCGATCTTCGGGTCAGCCCCCGTCTAGCTCCCGGGTCACTTGGTACAAGCTACTTGCTATGTCGCTTCGACTTCCGATACTTGAGTGCGCAATGGCTCAAGATGCTTTGCATTGGAATCAGTTAGTTATCATATGTGTCGGCGGATTGGATCTCAAGTCAATCTAGGCGGGTGCGACATTAGTTGCTAAGTCTCGATCGAAAACGATTTGGATTCATCTAGATGCATTGTTATCTGACTTGAGGAACTATGCGAGCGAGTTGGGTTACCTCCTCGTGGATATGTTGGATACGCGTTATGACGGATAAGATGATGGATTGCGGTAAGAATGACGAATTTTTGGAAGATGAATTATTTTGGTGAGCCATGTTCTTTGTTTTACTTGAATTTCTGGAAGATTTGAATTTTGTTTTCTAGCTATTCTTTTCGTTTTCCTAGATTTTTTCGAAAGACTTGAATTTTTTGTGATCTATTCTGTTCGTTTCACTTGAATTTTTGGAAGATTTGATTTTTTGTGAGCTTTTTGTCATCGTTTCACTTGAATTTTTGGAAGATTTGAATTTTTTGGGAGCCAGTTTCTTCGGCTTAAATTTCCACTCAAGAGCAAGACTCGGACTAATAACTTATATAGGGGAGGAGTTGTGTGTTGTTCGCGGAAGCTCCCCCATACCCCTCTTATAGAATCATTGCCGGTGATCGGACGGATGTGTAGGTCGGATTTCAAAATGGGATCACCAGCACTGATTCTATTAGAGGGGCATGAAGCCACTTGATTGCTATGCGGGGGCTGCCCAAAGTCCTGTCTTTCGGGTCGCTCGACGGTGCAAGTCGGAAAGGGTTCGGCAGCGGTTGTCGTTCCAATGCGTCGTCGCAGTGATATGGAAGGCAATCTACGGGTCAGCCCCTGTCTAGCTTTCGGGTCACTTTGGTACAAGTGATTTGCTATGTACTTTCCGCGAACCCTATCCACGTACTCGTTAGCTACGCGTTGGCTCTTACACGAGCGGAACGGAGAGATGCGGCCTTCACAGGGAGTTGGCCGGAGATAGTTCTGTTTTTGTGAATGGAGCCGCGTATAGCTTTTGAGTCGTTTGGGTAGGTGCCCCCCTCCAAGAGAATCAGTGCTGGGTATCTCGGATTTAAAATCTGAGCACTAGCGCTGATTCTATTGGAGGGGCGCATTAGGCCACCCGCTTTCTATGCGGGGCCTGTCCAGGATCGTGTCTTTTGTGTCAGTCGACGTTGCAAGTAGGAAAGGGTTCGACAGCGGTTGTCGTTCCAACGCATCGTCGCATTGACAAGAAACGCAATTTTTGGGTCAGCCCCCGTCTAGCTCCCGGGTCGCTTGGCACAAGCGATTTGCTCTGTCGCATGCTGCATTAAGATTTGAATTTTTTGTTTGCTATTCTCATTTTTGTTTCATTGGAAGATTCGAATTTTTTGCGATCTCCTCTTTTGTTTCCTTTGATTTTTTTTTGGAAGATTTTAATTTTTTGTGAGCCTACTCTCTTCGATTCACTTGAGTTTTTGGAAGAAATGGATTTTTTTGGTGAGCTATGTTCTTTCTTTTACTTGAAGTTTTGGAAAATTTGAATGTTTTGCTAGTTGTTCTTTTCGTTTCCCTTCGATTTTTTCGGAAGACCTGAATTTTTTGTGAGCTATTCTGTTCGTTTCACTTGAATTTTTTGAAGATTTGATTTTTTTGTGAGCTTTTTCCTCATCGTTTCACTTGAATTTTTGGAAGATTTGAATTGTTTGGGAGCCATTCTCAACGTCTCAAATTTCTACGGAAGAGAAAGACCCGGACTAATAACTTATATAGGGGAGTAGTAGTTCGCGGAAGCTCCCCCATGCCCCTCTAATAGAATCAGAGCTTGTGCGCGGACGGATGAGTAAGTCGGATTTAAAATCGGATCACTAGCACTGATTCTATTAGAGGGGCATGAAGCCACCTGATTGCTATGCGGGGGCTGCCCAAAGTCCTGTCTTTCGGGTCACTCAACGGTGCAAGTCGGAAAGTGTTCGGCAGCGGTTGTCGTTCGAATGTGTCGTCGCAGTGACATGGAAGGCAATCTTCGGGTCAGCCCCCGTCTAGCTTTCGGTTCGCTTTGGTACAAGCGATTTGCTATGTACTTTCCGCGAATCCTATCCGGGTACTCGTTAGCTATGCGTTGGTTCTTGCATGCGTGGAACGGAGAGATGCGGCCTTCACAGGGAGTTGGCCGGAGATAGTTCCGTTCTTGTGAATGGACCGGCGTATAGCTTCTGAGTCGTTTGGGTAGGTGCGGCCCTCCAAGAGAATCAGTGCTGGTGCTTGGACGGATTGGTAGCTCAGATATAAAATTTGAGCACTAGCACTGATTCTATTGGAGGGGCGCATTAGGGCACCCGTTTGCTATGCGGGGGCTGCCCATGCCCATGGTAGTGTCTTTTGTGTCACTCGACGGTGCAAGTTGGAAAGGGTTCGACAGCGGTTGTCGTTCAAATGTTTCG
>BSBK01012413.1:22500-60000 GCA_027943335.1 Chamaecyparis obtusa
CCCGCCGCTCCCCGGAGAGCTCGACCGGTTCGGTTCCGCTCGGATCGGACCCCGCCCGCGAGCGCCGCTCGGCTCGACGAGCTCGATGGGGATCCCGTCCGCGGGCGAGCTGGGCGTGGCTACACGTATGACCCGAATGTAATTTTTTTTTTTTTTTTTTTTTTTAACTCTGGTTTTTTCGTTCTTATCCTCGTACGGAGCCTCCTTTGTTCATTTTTTTTCCGCGAGTTTCGACCCCGCCCGGGAGCGAGCTCGGCGCCGATCCCGCCTCGCCGCTCCCCGGAGAGCTCGACCGGTTCGGTTCCGCTCAGATCGGACCCCGCCCGCGAGCGCCGCTCGGCTCGACGAGCTCGATGGGGATCCCGTCCGCGGGCGAGCTGGGCGTGGCTACACGTATGACCCGAATGTAATTTTTTTTTTTTTTTTTTTTTTTTTTTTTAACTCTGGTTTTTTCGTTCTTATCCTCGTACGGAGCCTCCTTTGTTCATTTTTTTCCCGCGAGTTTCGACCCCGCCCGGGAGCGAGCTCGGCGCCGATCCCGCCCCGCCGCTCCCCGGAGAGCTCGACCGGTTCGGTTCCGCTCGGATCGGACCCCGCCCGCGAGCGCCGCTCGGCTCGACGAGCTCGATGGGGATCCCGTCCGCGGGCGAGCTGGGCGTGGCTACACGTATGACCCGAATGTAATTTTTTTTTTTTTTTTTTTTTAAAACTCTGGTTTTTTCGTTCTTATCCTCGTACGGAGCCTCCTTTGTTCATTTTTTTTCCGCGAGTTTCGACCCCGCCAGGGAGCGAGCTCGGCGCCGATCCCGCCCCGCCGCTCCCCGGAGAGCTCGACCGGTTCGGTTCCGCTCGGATCGGACCCCGCCCGCGAGCGCCGCTCGGCTCGACGAGCTCGATGGGGATCCCGTCCGCGGGCGAGCTGGGCGTGGCTACACGTATGACCCGAATGTAATTTTTTTTTTTTTTTTTTTTTTTTTTTTTAACTCTGGTATTTTCGTTCTTATCCTCGTACGGAGCCTCCTTTGTTCATTTTTTTTCCGCGAGTTTCGACCCCGCCCGGGAGCGAGCTCGGCGCCGATCCCGCCCCGCCGCTCCCCGGAGAGCTCGACCGGTTCGGTTCCGCTCGGATCGGACCCCGCCCGCGAGCGCCGCTCGGCTCGACGAGCTCGATGGGGATCCCGTCCGCGGGCGAGCTGGGCGTGGCTACACGTATGACCCGAATGTAATTTTTTTTTTTTTTTTTTTTTTTTTTTAACTCTGGTTTTTTCGTTCTTATCCTCGTACGGAGCCTCCTTTGTTCATTTTTTTCCCGCGAGTTTCGACCCCGCCCGGGAGCGAGCTCGGCGCCGATCCCGCCCCGCCGCTCCCCGGAGAGCTCGACCGGTTCGGTTCCGCTCGGATCGGACCCCGCCCGCGAGCGCCGCTCGGCTCGACGAGCTCGATGGGGATCCCGTCCGCGGGCGAGCTGGGCGTGGCTACACGTATGACCCGAATGTAATTTTTTTTTTTTAATTTTTTTTTTAACTCTGGTTTTTTCGTTCTTATCCTCGTACGGAGCCTCCTTTGTTCATTTTTTTTCCGCGAGTTTCGACCCCGCCCGGGAGCGAGCTCGGCGCCGATCCCGCCCCGCCGCTCCCCGGAGAGCTCGACCGGTTCGGTTCCGCTCGGATCGGACCCCGCCCGCGAGCGCCGCTCGGCTCGACGAGCTCGATGGGGATCCCGTCCGCGGGCGAGCTGGGCGTGGCTACACGTATGACGCGAATGTATTTTTTTTTTTTTTTTTTTTTTTTTAACTCTGGTTTTTTCGTTCTTATCCTCGTACGGAGCCTCCTTTGTTCATTTTTTTTCCGCGAGTTTCGACCCCGCCCCGGAGCGAGCTCGGCGCCGATCCCGCCCCGCCGCTCCCCGGAGAGCTCGACCGGTTCGGTTCCGCTCGGATCGGACCCCGCCCGCGAGCGCCGCTCGGCTCGACGAGCTCGATGGGGATCCCGTCCGCGGGCGAGCTGGGCGTGGCTACACGTATGACCCGAATGTAATTTTTTTTTTTTTTTTTTTTTTAACTCTGGTTTTTTCGTTCTTATCCTCGTACGGAGCCTCCTTTGTTCATTTTTTTTCCGCGAGTTTCGACCCCGCCCGGGAGCGAGCTCGGCGCCGATCCCGCCCCGCCGCTCCCCGGAGAGCTCGACCGGTTCGGTTCCGCTCGGATCGGACCCCGCCCGCGAGCGCCGCTCGGCTCGACGAGCTCGATGGGGATCCCGTCCGCGGGCGAGCTGGGCGTGGCTACACGTATGACCCGAATGTAATTTTTTTTTTTTTTTTTTTTAAAACTCTGGTTTTTTCGTTCTTATCCTCGTACGGAGCCTCCTTTGTTCATTTTTTTTCCGCGAGTTTCGACCCCGCCCCGGAGCGAGCTCGGCGCCGATCCCGCCCCGCCGCTCCCCGGAGAGCTCGACCGGTTCGGTTCCGCTCGGATCGGACCCCGCCCGCGAGCGCCGCTCGGCTCGACGAGCTCGATGGGGATCCCGTCCGCGGGCGAGCTGGGCGTGGCTACACTTATGACCCGAAAGTTTTTTTTTTTTTTTTTTTTTTTTTTTTTTTTTTTTTTTTAACTCTGGTTTTTTCGTTCTTATCCTCGTACGGGGCCTCCTTTGTTCATTTTTTTTCCGCGAGTTTCGACCCCGCCCGGGAGCGAGCTCGGCGCCGATCCCGCCCCGCCGCTCCCCGGAGAGCTCGACCGGTTCGGTTCCGCTCGGATCGGACCCCGCCCGCGAGCGCCGCTCGGCTCGACGAGCTCGATGGGGATCCCGTCCGCGGGCGAGCTGGGCGTGGCTACACGTATGACCCGAATGTAATTTTTTTATTTTTTTTTTTTTTTAACTCTGGTTTTTTCGTTCTTATCCTCGTACGGAGCCTCCTTTGTTCATTTTTTTTCCGCGAGTTTCGACCCCGCCCGGGAGCGAGCTCGGCGCCGATCCCGCCCCGCCGCTCCCCGGAGAGCTCGACCGGTTCGGTTCCGCTCCGATCGGACCCCGCCCGCGAGCGCCGCTCGGCTCGACGAGCTCGATGGGGATCCCGTCCGCGGGCGAGCTGGGCGTGGCTACACGTATGACCCGAATGTAATTTTTTTTTTTTTTTTTTTTTTTTTTTTTAACTCTGGTATTTTCGTTCTTATCCTCGTACGGAGCCTCCTTTGTTCATTTTTTTTCCGCGAGTTTCGACCCCGCCCGGGAGCGAGCTCGGCGCCGATCCCGCCCCGCCGCTCCCCGGAGAGCTCGACCGGTTCGGTTCCGCTCGGATCGGACCCCGCCCGCGAGCGCCGCTCGGCTCGACGAGCTCGATGGGGATCCCGTCCGCGGGCGAGCTGGGCGTGGCTACACGTATGACCCGAATGTAATTTTTTTTTTTTTTTTTTTTTTTTTTTAACTCTGGTTTTTTCGTTCTTATCCTCGTACGGAGCCTCCTTTGTTCATTTTTTTCCCGCGAGTTTCGACCCCGCCCGGGAGCGAGCTCGGCGCCGATCCCGCCCCGCCGCTCCCCGGAGAGCTCGACCGGTTCGGTTCCGCTCGGATCGGACCCCGCCCGCGAGCGCCGCTCGGCTCGACGAGCTCGATGGGGATCCCGTCCGCGGGCGAGCTGGGCGTGGCTACACGTATGACCCGAATGTAATTTTTTTTTTTTAATTTTTTTTTTAACTCTGGTTTTTTCGTTCTTATCCTCGTACGGAGCCTCCTTTGTTCATTTTTTTTCCGCGAGTTTCGACCCCGCCCGGGAGCGAGCTCGGCGCCGATCCCGCCCCGCCGCTCCCCGGAGAGCTCGACCGGTTCGGTTCCGCTCGGATCGGACCCCGCCCGCGAGCGCCGCTCGGCTCGACGAGCTCGATGGGGATCCCGTCCGCGGGCGAGCTGGGCGTGGCTACACGTATGACGCGAATGTATTTTTTTTTTTTTTTTTTTTTTTTAACTCTGGTTTTTTCGTTCTTATCCTCGTACGGAGCCTCCTTTGTTCATTTTTTTTCCGCGAGTTTCGACCCCGCCCCGGAGCGAGCTCGGCGCCGATCCCGCCCCGCCGCTCCCCGGAGAGCTCGACCGGTTCGGTTCCGCTCGGATCGGACCCCGCCCGCGAGCGCCGCTCGGCTCGACGAGCTCGATGGGGATCCCGTCCGCGGGCGAGCTGGGCGTGGCTACACGTATGACCCGAATGTAATTTTTTTTTTTTTTTTTTTTTTAACTCTGGTTTTTTCGTTCTTATCCTCGTACGGAGCCTCCTTTGTTCATTTTTTTTCCGCGAGTTTCGACCCCGCCCGGGAGCGAGCTCGGCGCCGATCCCGCCCCGCCGCTCCCCGGAGAGCTCGACCGGTTCGGTTCCGCTCGGATCGGACCCCGCCCGCGAGCGCCGCTCGGCTCGACGAGCTCGATGGGGATCCCGTCCGCGGGCGAGCTGGGCGTGGCTACACGTATGACCCGAATGTAATTTTTTTTTTTTTTTTTTTTAAAACTCTGGTTTTTTCGTTCTTATCCTCGTACGGAGCCTCCTTTGTTCATTTTTTTTCCGCGAGTTTCGACCCCGCCCCGGAGCGAGCTCGGCGCCGATCCCGCCCCGCCGCTCCCCGGAGAGCTCGACCGGTTCGGTTCCGCTCGGATCGGACCCCGCCCGCGAGCGCCGCTCGGCTCGACGAGCTCGATGGGGATCCCGTCCGCGGGCGAGCTGGGCGTGGCTACACTTATGACCCGAAAGTTTTTTTTTTTTTTTTTTTTTTTTTTTTTTTTTTTTTTTTTAACTCTGGTTTTTTCGTTCTTATCCTCGTACGGGGCCTCCTTTGTTCATTTTTTTTCCGCGAGTTTCGACCCCGCCCGGGAGCGAGCTCGGCGCCGATCCCGCCCCGCCGCTCCCCGGAGAGCTCGACCGGTTCGGTTCCGCTCGGATCGGACCCCGCCCGCGAGCGCCGCTCGGCTCGACGAGCTCGATGGGGATCCCGTCCGCGGGCGAGCTGGGCGTGGCTACACGTATGACCCGAATGTAATTTTTTTATTTTTTTTTTTTTTTAACTCTGGTTTTTTCGTTCTTATCCTCGTACGGAGCCTCCTTTGTTCATTTTTTTTCCGCGAGTTTCGACCCCGCCCGGGAGCGAGCTCGGCGCCGATCCCGCCCCGCCGCTCCCCGGAGAGCTCGACCGGTTCGGTTCCGCTCCGATCGGACCCCGCCCGCGAGCGCCGCTCGGCTCGACGAGCTCGATGGGGATCCCGTCCGCGGGCGAGCTGGGCGTGGCTACACGTATGACCCGAATGTAATTTTTTTTTTTTTTTTTTTTTTTTTTTTTAACTCTGGTTTTTTCGTTCTTATCCTCGTACGGAGCCTCCTTTGTTCATTTTTTTTCCGCGAGTTTCGACCCCGCCCGGGAGCGAGCTCGGCGCCGATCCCGCCCCGCCGCTCCCCGGAGAGCTCGACCGGTTCGGTTCCGCTCAGATCGGACCCCGCCCGCGAGCGCCGCTCGGCTCGACGAGCTCGATGGGGATCCCGTCCGCGGGCGAGCTGGGCGTGGCTACACGTATGACCCGAATGTAATTTTTTTTTTTTTTTTTTTTTTTTTTTTTAACTCTGGTTTTTTCGTTCTTATCCTCGTACGGAGCCTCCTTTGTTCATTTTTTTCCCGCGAGTTTCGACCCCGCCCGGGAGCGAGCTCGGCGCCGATCCCGCCCCGCCGCTCCCCGGAGAGCTCGACCGGTTCGGTTCCGCTCGGATCGATGGGGATCCCGTCCGCGGGCGAGCTGGGCGTGGGCTACACGTATGACCCGAATGTAATTTTTTTTTTTTTTTTTTTTTAAAACTCTGGTTTTTTCGTTCTTATCCTCGTACGGAGCCTCCTTTGTTCTTTTTTTTCCGCGAGTTTCGACCCCGCCAGGGAGCGAGCTCGGCGCCGATCCCGCCCACCGCCGCTCCCCGGAGAGCTCGACCGGTTCGGTTCCGCTCGGATCGGACCCCGCACCGCGAGCGCCGCTCGGCTCGACGAGCTCGATGGGGATCCCGTCCGCGGGCGAGCTGGGCGTGGCTACACGTATGACCCGAATGTAATTTTTTTTTTTTTTTTTTTTTTAAAACTCTGGTTTTTTCGTTCTTATCCTCGTACGAGCCTCCTTTGTTCATTTTTTTTTCCGCGAGTTTCGACCCCGCCCGGGAGCGAGCTCGGGCGCCGATCCCGCCCCGCCGCTCCCCGGAGAGCTCGACCCGGTTCGGTTTCCGCTCGGATCGGACCCCGCCCGCCGAGCGCCGCTCGGCTCGACGAGCTCGATGGGGATCCCGTCCGCGGGCGAGCTGGGCGTGGCTACACGTATGACCCGAATGTAATTTTTTTTTTTTTTTTTTTTTTTTTTTAACTCTGGTTTTTTCGTTCTTATCCTCGTACGGAGCCTCCTTTGTTCATTTTTTTTCCGCGAGTTTCGACCCCGCCCGGGAGCGAGCTCGGCTGCAAGATCCCGCCTCGCCGCTCCCCGGAGAGCTCGACCGGTTCGGTTCCGCTCGGATCGGACCCCCGCCCCCGCGAGCGCCGCTCGGCTCGACGAGCTCGATGGGGATCCCGTCCGCGGGCGAGCTGGGCGTGGCTACACGTATGACCCGAATGTAATTTTTTTTTTTTAATTTTTTTTTAACTCTGGTTTTTTTCGTTCTTATCCTCGTACGGAGCCTCCTTTGTTCATTTTTTTTCCGCGAGTTTCGACCACCGCCCGGGAGCGAGCTCGGCGCCGATCCCGCCCCGCCCGCTCCCCGGAGAGCTCGACCTGTTCGGTTCCGCTCGGATCGGACCCCGCCCGCGAGCGCCGCTCGGCTCGACGAGCTCGATGGGGATCCCGTCCGCGGGCGAGCTGGGCGTGGCTACACGTATGACGCGAATGTATTTTTTTTTTTTTTTTTTTTTTTTAACTCTGGTTTTTTCGTTCTTATCTCGTACGGAGCCTCCTTTGTTCATTTTTTTTTTCCGCGAGTTTCGACCCCGCCCCGGAGCGAGCTCGGCGCCGATCCCGCCCCGCCGCTCCCCCGGAGAGCTCGACCGGTTCGGTTCCGCTCGGATCGGACCCCGCCCGCGAGCGCCGCTCGGCTCGACGAGCTCGATGGGGATCCCGTCCGCGGGCGAGCTGGGCGTGGCTACACGTATGACCCCGAAAGTAATTTTTTTTTTTTTTTTTTTTTTTTTTAACTCTGGTTTTTTCGTTCTTATCCTCGTACGGGGCCTCCTTTGTTCATTTTTTTCCGCGAGTTTCGACCACCCGCCCGGGAGCGAGCTCGGCGCCGATCCCGCCCCCGCAGCTCCCCGGAGAGCTCGACCGGTTCGGTTCCGCTCGGATCGGACCCCGCCCGCGAGCGCCGCTCGGCTCGACGAGCTCGATGGGGATCCCGTCCGCGGGCGAGCTGGGCGTGGCTACACGTATGACCCGAATGTAATTTTTTTTTTTTTTTTTTTTTTTTTTTTTAACTCTGGTTTTTTCGTTCTTATCCTCGTACGGAGCCTCCTTTGTTCATTTTTTTTCCGCGAGTTTCGACCCCGCCCGGGAGCGAGCTCGGCGCCGATCCCGCCCCGCCGCTCCCCGGAGAGCTCGACCGGTTCGGTTCCGCTCGGATCGGACCCCGCCCGCGAGCGCCGCTCGGCTCGACGAGCTCGATGGGGATCCCGTCCGCGGGCGAGCTGGGCGTGGCTACACGTATGACGCGAATGTATTTTTTTTTTTTTTTTTTTTTTTTTAACTCTGGTTTTTTCGTTCTTATCCTCGTACGGAGCCTCCTTTGTCATTTTTTTTCGCGAGTTTCGACCCCAGCCCGGGAGCGAGCTCGGCGCCGATCCCGCCCCGCCGCTCCCCGGAGAGCTCGACCGGTTCGGTTCCGCTCGGATCGGACCCCCGCCCGCGAGCGCCGCTCGGCTCGACGAGCTCGATGGGGATCCCGTCCGCGGGCGAGCTGGGCGTGGCTACACGTATGACCCGAATGTAATTTTTTTTTTTTTTTTTTTTTTAACTCTGGTTTTTTCGTTCTTATCCTCGTACGAGCCTCCTTTGTTCATTTTTTTTCCGCGAGTTTCGACCCCGCCCGGGAGCGAGCTCGGCGCCGATCCTTGCCCCGCCGCTCCCCGGAGAGCTCGACCGGTTCGGTTCCGCTCGGATCGGACCCCGCCCCGCGAGCGCCGCTCGGCTCGACGAGCTCGAATGGGATCCCGTCCGCGGGCGAGCTGGGCGTGGCTACACGTATGACCCGAATGTAATTTTTTTTTTTTTTTTTTTTTTTTTTAACTCTGGTTTTTTCGTTCTTATCCTCGTACGGAGCCTCCTTTGTTCATTTTTTTTCCGCGAGTTTCGACCCCGCCCGGGAGCGAGCTCGGCGCCGATCCCGCCTCGCCGCTCCCCGGAGAGGCTCGACCGGTTCGGTTCCGCTCGGATCGGACCCCGCCCGCGAGCGCCGCTCGGCTCGACGAGCTCGATGGGGATCCCGTCCGCGGGCGAGCTGGGCGTGGCTACACGTATGACCCGAATGTAATTTTTTTTTTTTTAATTTTTTTTTAAACTCTGGTTTTTTTCGTTCTTATCCTCGTACGGAGCCTCCTTTGTTCATTTTTTTTTCCGCGAGTTTCGACCCCGCCCGGGAGCGAGCTCGGCGCCGATCCCGCCACGCCCGCTCCCCGGAGAGCTCGACCGGTTCGGTTCCGCTCGGATCGGACCCCGCCCCGCGAGCGCCGCTCGGCTCGACGAGCTCGATGGGGATCCCGTCCGCGGGCGAGCTGGGCGTGGCTACACGTATGACGCGAATGTATTTTTTTTTTTTTTTTTTTTTTTTTAACTCTGGTTTTTTCGTTCTTATCCTCGTACGGAGCCTCCTTTGTTCATTTTTTTTCCGCGAGTTTCGACCCCGCCCCGGAGCGAGCTCGGCGCCGATCCCGCCCCGCCGCTCCCCGGAGAGCTCGACCGGATTCGGTTCCGCTCGGATCGGACCCCCGCCCAGCGAGCGCCGCTCGGCTCGACGAGCTCGATGGGGATCCCGTCCGCGGGCGAGCTGGGCGTGGCTACACGTATGACCCGAAAGTAATTTTTTTTTTTTTTTTTTTTTTTTTTTTTAATTTAACTCTGGTTTTTTTCGTTCTTATCCTCGTAACGGGCCTCCTTTGTTCATTTTTTTTTCCGCGAGGTTTCGACCCCCGCCCGGGAGCGAGCTCGGCGCCGATCCCGCCCCGCCGCTCCCCGGAGAGCTCGACCGGTTCGGTTCCGCTCGGCTTGATCAGCTCTGGTCGCTAGATCACTTGACAAAATTAGGTCAACAGGCAGATCAACTCGGGTCACCAACTAGATCAACTCAGGTCGCAAACTAGATCATCTCGGGTGGCTAGATCAACTCTGCTCGCTAGTCGGTAACTCATACTGCCATAATAAATTAGGTCACTACAACGACTCTGGTCGCTCGGTTCGACTAAGGTGACTCAGGTCACTGGGTGGACTTGGACGACTCGGTCGACTCGATCGACTCGGGTCACCGAGTTGACTCAGGTAGCCAAATCGACTCAGGTCGAGTCAGTCACCTGACCGACCCGTCGACTCGGGTCGACGCAGTCAACT
The DNA here is from genome assembly GCA_027943335.1 of Chamaecyparis obtusa. Taxonomy (NCBI): domain Eukaryota; kingdom Viridiplantae; phylum Streptophyta; class Pinopsida; order Cupressales; family Cupressaceae; genus Chamaecyparis; species Chamaecyparis obtusa. Next base: position 32,088 of record BSBK01012413.1, read on the forward strand.
TGAGTCAACTCAGTTGACTTGGATCACCGGGTCGACTAGGGTGACTTAGGTCGACTCAGCTGACTCGGTTGACTCAGGTCGACTCAAGTCGACTTGGGTTGTCGGATCTACTCGGGCCTCTAGATTGCACGGGTCACTAGATCAATCTCAAGTTGCTAGCGAGATCAGCTCAGGTCACCACACAGGTAACCAACTAGATCAACTCGGTCACTAGATCAGCTTGGGTCACCAGCTAGATCAGCTCTAGTCGCTAGATCACCTGACAAAATCAGGTCACTAACTAGATCAGCCTGGGTCACCAACCATTTTCATCTTAGGTCGCCAACTAGATCAGCTTAGGTCGCTAACTAGATCAACTCAGGTCGCCAGATCAGCTCTGGGTTGCCAGCCAAAAACTTTGACTGCCATAATAAATTGGGTCACCACAGCGACTCGGGTCACCAGGTCGACTCGGTTGACTCGGGTCCACCAGGTCGACTTGGTTGAATCAGGTCACTGGGTCGACTCGGTCGACTCGATGGACTTGGGTCACCAGGTCGACTTGGTTGACTCAGGCTCCACCGGGTCGACTCAGTCACCTGACTGACTCGGTCGACTCGGGATGACTCAGTTGACTCAGGTCATCGGATCGACTCGAGTCACCAAGTTGACTCGGGTCACCGGGTCGACTTGGGTTGTCAGATCGACTCGGGCCTCTGGATCAGTAACGGGTCACTGGATCAACTCAAGTCGCTAGCGAGATCAACTCAGGTCACCACACGGGTCGCCAACTAGATCAACTCACATCGCCAGATCAGCTTGGGTCACCAACCAGATCAACTCTGGTCGCTAGATCACCTGACAAACTTAAGTCACCAGCCAGATTAGCTTAGGTCACCAGCCAGTAACTCTGACTACCATAATAAATTAGGTCACCACAGTGACTCAGGTAACTGGGTTGACTCAGTCGACTCAGGTCGACTCAGTTGACTCAGGTCACCGGGTCGACTCGATCGACTCAGTTGACTCGATTCACCGGGTTGACTTAGGTTACTGGGTTGACACGATCGACCTCAGTTGACTCAGGTCATTGGGTGGACTCCGTTGACTTAATCGACTCAGGTCACCGGGTTGACTCAGTCACCTGACTGACTCGGGTCGACTTGGTTGACTCGGGTCCAAGGTCGACTTGGTTGACTCGGGTCATCAGGTCGACTTGGTTGATTCGGGTCATCGGGTCGACTCGGTTGAGTCGGGTCACCAGGTCGACTCAGGTCGACTTGGGTTACCAGATCGACTCAGGCCTCTGGATCAGGATGGGTTACTGGATCAACTCAAGTTGCTAGCAAGATCAACTTAGGTCACCACACGGGTCACCAACTAGATCAACTCTGGTCGCCAGATTAGCTTGGGTCACCAACCAGATCACTCTGGTCTCCAGATCACCTAACAAAATTAGGTCACTAGCAACTTGGGTCACTGGGTCGACTCAATTGACTCAGGTCACCGGGTGAACTCGGTCGACTCAGTTGACTCGGGTCACCGGGTCGACTCGGTTGACTCGGGTCATTGGGTCGACTCGGTCGAGTCAGGTCACCAGGTCGACTCGATCGAGTCGGGTCATCGGGTCGACTCAGGTCGTCGGGTTGACTCAGGTCAACTCGGTTGACTCAGGTCACCGGGTCGACTCGGTTGACTTGGGTCACCGCATCGACTTGGTTGACTCAGGTCACTGCGTCGACTCGGTTGACTCGGGTCATCGGGTTGACTCGGTTGACTCGGGTCATCGGGTCGACTCGGTTGACTCAGGTCACTGGGTTGACTCAATTGACTCAGGTCACTGGGTCGACTCGGTGACTCGGGTCACCGAGTCAACTCGAATCGACTTGGGTTGCCGGATCGACTCAGGCCTCTAGATTGGGATGGGTCACTAGATCAACACAAGTCGCTAGTGAGATCAACTCAGGTCACCACAACGGGTCACCAACTAGATCAACTCAGGTCACCAAATCAGATTGGGTCACTAGCCAGATCAGCTCTGGTCGCCAGATCACCTCACAAAATTAGGTCGACAGCCAAATCAGCTTAGGTTGCCAACTAGATCAATTCAGGTCACCAGATCAGCTCTAGTCACCAGCCAGTAACTCTGACTGCCATAATAAATTAGGTCACCATAGTGACTCAGGTCGCTGGGTCGACTCGATCGACTCGGGTCACCAGGTCAACTCGGTTGACACGGGTCACTGGGTCGACTCGGTCGACTCTGTTGACTCGAGTCACCGGGTTGACTCGGTCGACTCAGGTCACTAGGTCGACTTAGGTCGACTCAGTCACCTGACTGACTCGGTCGACTTGGGTCGACTTGGTTGCCTCGAGTCATCGTGTTAACTCAGTTGACTCAGGTCATCGGGTCAACTCAGTTGACTCCGGTCATTGGGTCAACTCAGTTGACTCAAGTCATCAGGTCAACTTAGTTGACTCAGGTCACTGGGTCGAGTCGGTCGACGCGGTTGACTCAGGTCACCAGGTCGACTTGGGTTGCCGGATCGACTCGGGCCTCTAGATCAAGATGGATCATCGGGTCAACTCAAGTTACTAGCGAGATCAACTCAGGTCACCACATGGGTCGCCAACTAGATCAACTTGGGTCACCAGATTAGCTTGGGTCACCAGCTAGATCAGCTCTGGTCGCCATATCAGCTTATGTCACCAACTAGATCAACTCAGGTCGCCAGCCAATAACTTTGACTGCCATAATAAATTGGGTCACCATAGTGACTCGGGTCGCTAGGTCAACTTGGTTGACTCAGGTCATAGGGTCGACTCGGTTGACTCAGTTGACTCAGGTCATTGGGTCGACTCAGTTGACTCATGTCACTGGGTCGACTCGAGTCACCAGGTCGACTCGGTTGACTCAGGTCACTAGGTCGACTCGGGTCAACTCAGTCACCTTACTAACTTAGGTAGACTTGGTTGACTTGGGTCACCAGGTCAACTTAGGTCATCAGGTCAACACGGTTGACTCAGGTCACTAGGTCAACTCTGTCGACTCAGGTCACCAAGTCAGCTGGGTCGACTTAGTCAACTCTGGTCACCGGGTCGACTCAGTTGATTCGAGTCACCGGGTCACTGGGTCGACTCGGTTGGCTCGGGTCATCGAGTTGACCAGGTTGACTCGGGTCACTGGGTCGACTCGGTGGACTCGAGTCGACTCGATTGACTCAGGTCGAGTTGGGTTGCCCGGCTCGACTCGGGCCTCTGGATCGGGATGGGTCACTGGATCAACTCAAGTCGCTAGCGAGATCAACTCAGGTCACCACACACGGATCACCAACTAGATTTACTCAGGTCGCCATATCAGCTTGGGTCACCAACCAGATCAGCTCTTGTCACCAGATCACCTGACAAAATTAGTTCACCAACCAGATCAGGTTAGGTCACCAATTAGATCAACTCAGGTCGCTAGATTAGCTCTGGTCGCCAGTGAGTAACTCCGACTGCCATAATAAATTGGGTCACCACAAAAACCCTGGTCGCTGGGTCGACTCAGTCAACTCAGTCAACTTGATCAACTCGGGTCACCGGGTCAACTCGGGTCATCGGGTCAACTCGGGTCACTGGGTCGACTCGGTCGACGTGGGTCACCGAGTCGACTTGGGTTGCCGAATCAACTTAGGCCTCGAGTCGACTTGGGTTGACACGGGTCGACCTAGTCGACTCAGGTCACTAGGTTGACTCAATTGATTCAGGTCACTAGGTCAACTCAGTCGACTCTGGTTTACTCGGGTCGACCTCGGTCACCTGACCGACTCGGGACACCACGTCGACTCAGTCGACTCGGTTGACTCGGGTCATCGAGTCGACTCGGTTGACTCGGGTACATCGAGTCGACTCGGTTGACTCAGGTCACTCGGTCAACTCGATAGACTCGGGTCACCGAGTCGACTTGGGTTGCCAGGATTGACTCAGGCCTCTGGATCAGACGGGTCACTGGATCAACTCAAATCGCGAGCAAGATCAACTCAGGTCACCACAACGGGTCGCCAACTAGATCAACTTGAGTCACCAGATCAACTTGGGTCACCAGCCAGATCAGCTCTGGTCTCCAGATGACCTGACAAAATTAGGTCACTAGCCAGATCAGCTTAGGTCACCCACTAGATCAATTCAGGTTGCCAGCTCAGCTCTGGTCGCCAGCTAGTAACTTTAACTGCCATAATAAATTAGGTCACCACAGCGACTTGGGTCACTGGGTCGACTCAGTTGACTCGGGTCATCGGGTCAACTCGGTCGACTCAGTTGACTTGGGTCACCAGGTCGACTCGGTTGACTCGAGTCATTGGGTCGACTCAGTTGACTCGGGTCACTGGGTCGACTCAATTGAGTCAGGTCACTGGGTCGACTCGGTCAACTTAGGTCATCGGGTCGACTCAGTCACCTAACCGACTCGGTCGACTCAGGTCGACTCGGATCACCGGGTTGAATCGATCGACTTGGTTGACTCGGGTCACCGCGTCAACTCAGTTGACTCGGGTCGACTCGGTTGACTCAGGTCACTGGGTTGACTCAGTTGACTCAGGTCACCCGGGTCGACTCGATTGACTCAGGTCCCCCGGGTCGACTCGGGTCACCGGGTCAACTCGGTTGACTCGGATGATCGAGTCGACTCGGTCGACTCGGATCGACTTGGGTTGTTGGATCAACTCAAGCCTCTAGATCAGGATGGGTCACTAGATCAACACAAGTCGCTAGCGAGATCAACTCAGGTCACCACACAGGTCGCCAACTAGATCAACTCGAGTCGCCAGATCAGATTGGGTCACCAGCCAGATCAGCTCTGGTTGCTAGATCACCTCACAAAATTAGGTCGACAGCCAAATTAGCTCTGGTCACTAGATCACCTCACAAAATTAGGTCGACAACCAGATCAGCTTAGGTTGCCAACTAGATCAATTCAGGTCGCTAGATCCAACTCTGGTCGCTAGCCAATAACTTTGACTGCCATAATAAATTGGGTCACCACAGCGACTCGGGTCGCTGGGTCGACTCGGTCGAGTCGGGTCACTGGGTCGACTTGGTTGACTTAGGTCAACTAGGTCAACTCGGTCGACTCAGTTGACTCAGGTCACCGGGTTGACTCGGTTGACTCAAGTCACCGGTCGACTTAGGGGTCGACTCGGTTGACTTGGGTCACCAGGTCGACTCAATTGACTCAGGTCATCGGGTCAACTCAGTTGACTCAGGTCATCGAGTCGACTCGATCGACTCGGGTCACTAGGTTGACTCGGTCGACGCGGTTGACTCAAGTCACCGGGTTGACTTGGGTTGCCGGATCGACTTAGGCCTCTAAATCGGGATGAGTCACTTGGTCAACTCAAGTCGCTAGCGAGATCAACTCAGGTCACCACACGGGTCGCCAACTAGATCAACTCAGGTCACCACACGGGTCGCCAACTAGATCAACTCAGGTCGCCAGATCCAGCTTGGGTCACCAGCTAGATCAGCTCTGGTCACCAGATCACCTAACAAAATTAGGTCACCAGCCAGATCAGCTTATGTCACCAACTAGATCAACTCGGGTCGCCAGCCAGTAACTTCGACTGCCATAATAAATTGGGTCACCACAGTGACTCAGGTCGCTGGGTCGACTCGGTTGACTCAGGTCACAGGGTCGACTCGGTTGACTCAAGTCATCGGGTCGACTCGGTTGACTCATGTCACTGGGTCAACTCAGGTCACCGGGTCGACTTAGTTGACTTAGGTCACCAGGTCGACTCAGTTGACTCAGGTCACCGAGTCGACTCGGGTCGACTCAGTCACCTTACTGACTTAGGTCAACTTGGTTGACTCAGGTCACCATGTCAACTCAGGTCATTGGGTTGACACGGTTGACTCGGGTCACTGGGTTAACTCTATCGACTCGGTTGACTCGGGTCACCGAGTCGACTCAGTCGACTCTGGTCACCGGGTCGACTTGGTTGATTCGGGTCACCGGGTCACTGGTCGACTCGGTTGGCTCGGGTCATCGGGTCGACTCGGGTCACTGGGTCGACTCGGTTGACTCAGGTCGACTGGGTCGACTTAGTCAACTCTAGTCACCGGGTCGACTCGGTTGATTCGGGTCACCGGGTCACTAGGTCGACTCGGTTGGCTCGGGTCATCGGGTCGACTCAGGTCACTGGGTCGACTCGGTTGACTCAGGTCGACTGGGTCGACTTAGTCGACTCTGGTCACCGGGTCGACTCGGTTGATTCAGGTCACCGGGTCACCGAGTCGACTCGGTTGGCTCAGGTCATCAGGTCGACTCGGTTGACTCGGGTTGCTAGCTCGACTTGGGTTGCTGGCTCGACTCGAGCCTCTAGATCGAGACGGGTCATTGGATCAACTCAAGTCGCTAGCGAGATCAACTCAGGTCACCACATGGGTCGGCAACTAGATTTACTCGAGTCACCATATCAGCTTGGGTCACCAACCAGATCAGCTCTTATCGCCAGATCACCTGACAAAATTAGTTCACCAGCCAGATCAGGTTAGGTCGCTAACTAGATCAACTCGGGGTGCTAGATCAGCTCTAGTCGCCAGTGAGTAACTCTGACTACCATAATAAATTAGGCCACCATAAAAACCCCGGTCGCTGGGTCGACTTGGTTGACTCAGGTCACCGGGTCGACTCAGTTGACTCGGGTCATTGGGTCGACTCGGTCAACTCGGGTCACCGGGTCGACTCGGGTCATCGGGTCACTGGGTCGACTCGGGTCACCGAGTCGACTTGGGTTGCTGGATTGACTCAAGCCTCGAGTCGACTTGGGTTGACACGGGTCGACCTAGTCAACTCAGGTCACCGGGTCGACTCAATTGATTCAGGTCACTAGGTTGACTCAGTCGACTCTGGTTGACTCGGGTCGACTTAGTCACCTGACCGACTCAGTTGACTCGGGTCACCACGTTGACTCGGTCGACTCGGTTGACTCAGGTCGACTCAGTTGACTCGGGTCATCGGGTCGACTCAGTTGACTCAGGTCACTCGGTCGATTCGGTTGACTCGGGTCACTTGGTCAACTCGGGTCGACTTAATCACCTGACTGACTTAGGTCGACTTAGTTGACTCGGGTCACCAGGTCGACTCAGTTGACTCAGGTCACTGGGTCAACTCTGTCGACTCAGGTCACCAGGTCGACTGGGTCAACTCAGTCGACTCAGGTCACCGGGTCGACTCAGTCACTTGACCGACTCGGTTGATTCGGGTCACTGGGTCGACTCGGTTGACTCAAGTCACTGGGTCGACTCGATTGACTCGGGTCGACTCGAGTGACTCGGGTCACCGGGTCAACTCGGGTTGACTCGGGCCTCTAGATCAGGAGGGGTCATTGGATCAACTCAAGTTTCTAGCGAGATCAACTCAAGTCACCACACGGGTCCCCAACTAGATTTACTCAGGTCACCATATCAGCTTGGGTCACCAGCCAAATCAACTCTTGTCGCCAAATCACCTGACAAAATTAGTTCGCCAGCTAGATCAGGTTAGGTCGCCAACTAGATCAACTCGGGTTGCTAGATCAGCTCTGGTCGCCAATGAGTAACTCCAACTGCCATAATAAATTAGGTCACCACAGAAACCCCAGTCGCTGGGTCGACTCGGGTCGACTCGATTGACTCGGGTCATTGGGTCGACTCGGTCAACTCGGGTCACCGGGTCGACTCGGTTGACTCAGGTCATCAGGTCGACTTGGGTCACTGGGTCGACTCGGGTCACCGAGTCGACTTGGGTTGCTGGATCGACTCAGGCCTCAAGTTGACTTGGGTTGACACGGGTCGACCTAGTCTACTAAGGTCTCCTGGTCGACTCGGGTCGACTCAATCGATTCAGGTCACTGGGTCGACTCAATCACCTGACTGACTCGGTCATCTCAGGTCACCATGTCGACTCGATTGACTCTTGTCATCGGGTTGACTCAGTTGACTCAGGTCACTGGGTCAACCGATTGACTCAGGTCACTGGGTCGACTCGGTCACCACGATCAAGTTAGGTAGCTAGCGAGATCAACTCAGGTCACCACACTGGTCCCCAACTAGATCAACTCGGATCGCCAGATCAGCTTGGGTCACCAGCCAGATCAGCTGTGGTCGCCAGATCAGCTTGGGTCACCACATTGACTCAGGTCGCCACATTACTTGGCCAACTCGGGTCACCAGCCAGATCAACTCAGGTGACTCGGTTGACTCAGGTTATCGGGTCGACTCGGGTCGACTTGGGTTGCCAGATCAACTCGGGCCTCGAGTCGACTTGGGTTGACTTGGGTCACCAGGTCGATGCGGGTTGTCAGGTCAACACGAGTCACCGGTTCGACATGGGTCGCCAGTTTGACACGGGTCACTGGGTCGACACGGGTCACTGGGTCGACGCGAGTCACTGGGTCGACGCGGGTCACTAGGTCGACGCAGGTCGCTGGGTTGACTCGGGTCGTCAAGTTGACTCGGGTCGCCGGGTCAACTCAGGTTATTGGATCGACTCGGGTCTCTAGATCAGGACAGGTCACTTGATCAACTCGGGTCACCACATGAGTCACCAATTAGATCAACTCAGGTCACCAGATCAGCTTGGGTCACTAGCCAAATCTGCTCTGGTCGCCAAATCACCTAACCGACTCGGGTCGCCAGCCAGATCAGCTTGGGTCACCACATCACCTGGCCAACTCGGTTCGCCAGATCAACTCAGGACACGACATCGACTCAGGTAGTTAGCTAGATCATCTCAGATCACCAGATCGCCCGATGAACTCAGGTCGGGTGGGGTCTCTAGATCGAGTCGAGTCACCAGATCAAGTCGGGTCCCGAGCCAGATCAACTCAGGTCACCACATCGACTCGGGTCACCAGCCAGATTAGGTCAGGTCACTAGATAGCCTGACCTACTTAGATCTCCAGTGAGTCTGTCCACTTTTTGAATGATTGACCCATACTCCTCTTCAAGTATTATCATAGTCAAGTCTCCGCTTCTAGCTCGACAATAAGAAGGGCGTGACTCCATGTATGGCCTGAGTGATTTTTTTTTAACTCTGGTTTTTTCATTCTTTTTGTCGTAGGGAGCCTCCTTTGTCTATTTTTTTTACAACTTTTGACCTCGCTCACGATCAAGCTAGGCCAACTCATTTAAACTTGGATCGCATAAATCTAATATGCACAATAGTAATGTTGATGAGTATGCAAACACATCAATGAAGTCATCTCAGTATGTCAAGTCCCCCAACTTAGATCACTCGAGTCGCATAAGTAACTCAGATAGCCATAATAAATTAGGTCACCATAGTGACTCGGGTCACTAGGTCGACTCAGGTCACGGGGTCGACTCGGGTCATCAAGTCAACTCAGGTTGCTGGGTTGACATAGCCGAATCGACTCAGGTCTTTGGATCGGGACGGGTCACTTGATCAACTCGTGTCGCTAGCCAAATCAACTTAGGTCATCACATGGGTCGCCAACTAGATCAACTCGGGTCGCTAGATCAGCTCTGGTCACCAGATCACCTGACCAACTTAGGTCGCCAACCAAATCAGCCTTGATCGCCACATTGACTCAGGTTGCCACATCACCTAGCCAACTTGGGTCGCCAGCCAGATCAACTCGAGTTGCCAGATCGACTCGGGACACCACATCGACTCAGGTAGTCAGCTAGATCATCTTGGATCCCTAGATCGCTCGATGAACTCAACTCAGGTGGGGTCTCTAGATCAAGTCGGGTCACCAGATCAAGTCGGGTCCTGAGCTAGATCAACTTAGGTCACCACATCGACTTAGGTCACCAGCCAGATCAGGTCCCTAGCCAGATCAACTCAGGTCACCACATCCAATATGCACAATAGTAATGCTGATGAGTATGCAAACTCATCAATGAAGTCATCTCAGTATGCCAAGTTGTCAAGTCCTCCAACTTAGATCAGTCGAGTCGCATAAGTAACTCCAACTACCATAATAAACTTAGATCACTCAGGTCGTTAGGTCGACTCGGGTTGCCGGCTTGACTCGGGTCTCTAGATCGCGATAGGTCGCTGGATCAACTCGGGTTGCTAGCTAGATTAACTCAAGTCACCACATCGACTTGGGTCATCACCTAGATCAGCTCAGGTTGCCACATCACCTAACCAACTCAGGTCAGGTCGGGTCACCAGATTAATTCGGGTCACCAGCCAGATCAACTTAGGTTGCCACATCAACTCGAGTATCCAGATAGATCAGCTCGGGTCACCAAATCACCTAACTAACTTAGGTCAGGTTGGGTTAGGTCTCCTGATCAGGTCGGGTCACCGGATCAACTCAGGTCGCTAATTAGATCAACTCGGGTCACTAACATGATCAACTCGGGTCAACACATCAGCTTATGTTGTTAACACATTCCAATATGCCAAGCTGTCTAGTTTGCTAGCTCGGATCACTCGAGTCGCATAAGTAACTCGTATTGCCAAAACAACTTGGGTCACCTAATTAACTCGAGTCATCAGATCGACTCGGGTCGCCAGATCGACTCGGGTCACCGGATCGACTCGAGTCCTCGAATCGACTCGGGTCACCGTATTGACGCAGGTCACCGGATCGACTCAGGTCTCCAGATCAGGATGGGTCGTCCGATCGACTCGGTTCATCGGATCGATTCGGGTATCCAGATAGATCAAATCAGGTCACCAAATCACCTGACTAACTTAGGTTAGGTCGGGTCTCTGGATCGAGTCGGGTCACCAGATCAAATTGGGTCTCCAGCCAGATCAACTCGGGTCAACACATCGACTCGAGTCACCAACCAGATCAACTTGGGTCGCCAGACCAACTCAGGTCAGGTCGGGTAAGGTCTCCAGATTGGGTCAAGTCGCGGGATCATTTCAGCTCGCCAGCCAGATCAACTCGAGTTGCTACATCGACTCGACTCGACTCGCCAACCAGATCAGCTCAGGTCATTAGATCACCTGACCAACTCGAGTCAGGTCGACGGATGAAGTCAGATCGCCAGATCAACTCAGGTCGCCAGCCAGATCAACTCAGATCATCACATCGACTTAGGTCGCCAGCCAAATCAGCTCGGGTCACCAAATCAACTCGGGTCACCAGCCAGATCAACTCGGGTTAACAAATTTGAGTTTTGACCCCACTCGCAAGCGAGCTAGGCTAACTCATTCAAACTTGGATCGCCTCAATCTAATATGCATAATAGTAATACTAACGAGTATGCAAACTCATCAATGAAGTCAACTAAGTATGCCAGCCTGATCAACTCAGGTCAACAAATTGACTCGGGTCACCAACCAGATCAACTCGGGTCACCAGATTGCCAGGCCAAGTTGGGTCGGGTCGGGTTGGGTCAGGTCTCTAGATCGGGTTGGGTCAGTTCTCTAGATCGGGTCGGGTTGCCAGATCAATTCTTGTCGCCAACCAGATCAACTCAGGTCGCCACATCGACTCGGGTCGTCAGCCAGATCAGCTCGGGTCACCACATCACCTAACCAACTCGGGTTAGGTCGGGTCACCCGATCAATTTGGGTCACTAAGTTGGGTGTGACTCCATGAATGGCACGAGTGGTTTTCTTTTTCAACTCTAGTTTTTTCATTCTTTTCATTGTACGAAGCCTCCTTTGTCTATTTTTTTAGGACTTTTGACCCCGCCCTGAGGATCGCCAACGAGCTCGACCGGATCCTGTCCGAGATCTTGCTCGTGAGCGAGCTCACCGGGATCCCGTCGCCAACGAGCTAGGCGTGACTCCATGGATGGCTCTAGTGATTTAAGTTTTTTATAACTTGAAAATTTTGTTCTTTTCCTTGTATAGAGCCTCCTTTATCCATTTTTTCCTACGAGTTTCGACCCCGCCAGCGACCTTGTTAAGTTCTCATCGCAGGTCTTGCCCTACTACCACGAAAGCCTCCCAGCGGTTATATGAAATGACCCCGGGTCATTTCAACACTGCGTCTAACAATAACTAGTCAGACTGCATCAAATGATGTCCACCTCGATCCATGCCAACTCATTCAAACTTGGATCACCTCAATCTAATATGCACAATAGTAATGCTGACAAGTATGCCAACTCATCAATGAAGTCGCCTTAGCATGCCAAGCTGTCAAGTCCCCCAACTTGAATTACTCCAGTCGCATAAGTAATTCGGATCATTGGATCGACTCGCATCGCCGAGTCAACTCGGGTTTCTGGATCGACTCGAGTCCCCAAAACAACTTGGGTTGCCAGTCGGATCAACTCGGGTCACCATCCAGATCAACTCAGGTCGCAAGATCACCTGACTAACTTAGATTGACGAAGTTGCCTAGCCAACTTGGATCGCTAGACTTGCCAGATCGACTCGAATCACTGGAGTCGTCAGATCGACTCAGATCTCTATTTCAAGTCGGCCCTATTGCCACGAAGGCATCCCAATGATAACCAGTCAGATCGCAAGTTAAATCACATCAAATGATGTTCACCTCGATCTGTGCTAACTCATTCAATCTTGGATCACCTCGATCCAATATGCCAAGCTGTCAAGTCCACCAGCTCAGATCACTCGAGTTGCATAAGTAACTCAGATCGCCAGAACAACTCGGGTCACCAGATCGACACAGGTCGTCAAATCCACTCGGGTTGCCGAATCAACTCGAGTCGTCGGATCGACTCGGGTCTCCAGATTAGGACGGGTTGTCAGATCGACTCGGGCCGCCAGCCAAATCTACTCGGGTCCCTACATCGACTCAGGTATCCATATAGATCATATTGGGTCGCCAAATCACCTGACTAACTAAAGTTAGGTCAAGTTTGGTCGGGTCAGGTCTCCGGATTGGGTCGGGTCACCGGATCAACTTGGGTCAACATATCGACTCGAGTCGCCAACCAGAACAACTCGGGTCACCAGATTGCCAGACCAACTCGGGTTGGGTCGGGTCAGGTCTTCAGATCGGGTCAGGTCACGGGATCATTTTGGGTCGCCAGCCAGATCAACTCGGGTCGCCACATCAACTCGACTCACCAACCAGGTCAGGTCGGGTCACCAGATCACCTGACCAACTCGGTCAGGTCGACGGATGAAGTCGGATCGCTGGATCAACTCAGGTCGCTAGCCAGATCAACTTGGGTCACCACACCAACTCAGGCCGCCAGCCAAATCAGCTCAGGTCGCGAGATCAACTCAGGTCAACAAATGTGACTTTTGACCCCACTCACAAGTGAGCTAGGCTAACTCATTCCAAGTCTCTCATGGAAAAGTCCATGACTTCCCATTCCTATACCTATGCTGACGAGTATGCCAACTCATCAATGAATTCGGCTCAGCATGCCAAGTTGTCAAGTCCCCCAACTTGAATTACTCCAGTCACATAAGTAATTTAGATCACCAGAACAACTCGGGTCACCGGATCGACTCAATTCGCCGGATTGACTTGGATCACCGGATCACTAGAGTCGGCAAAGTAACCCAGATCTCTAGGGTCATAACGGGATAGGTATTGTTTACGGATGTAACGACCTCTGAGATGAGCCCAACTCGTCAATCGGAGCCAGCTCGCCAATCTGATTGAGCTAGCCGATCTGAGCCAACTCACCGATTTGAGCTAGCAAGACACCTCTCAAGAATTGAGTTTGAGAACTTCTCCACTAATGAGTTGTCCTCAAGATGTGAACTTGCATCCAGATTAGGACTTGTGGCTTGCACGAGCCAATGTCATGAAGACCTCCTACGTACATGCAACCAATGCATCTCATAGTCCAACATAGTTCTGAACTAGCTCATTACGCCACCATCTCGCACATGTTCCAAGTCTCCCATGGAAAAGTCCCCAACTTCCCATTCCAATACCTAGTTGATTTCACCTCGGATCGAGTCCCCAACAAGATCCAATGCCACTCTGCACAAAGCAGTCCATGCTACTTCATGCAGCTCGAATGACACCTCGACTTGACTCTAAACCTTACCCAGGCCAAAACTATTAACAACTTGTCGCACAACCCCATGAATGCTCCTCGAATCAAGTCCCTGACATGACCCTACTCCTGAGTGCACCAAACAACTCCTTTGTTACACCTCGGATCGAGTCCCTTACATGTCAGTTCAAGTCAGTCGACGTGTTAGCTCTATTTCTAGTATGAGGTGATCTTGTCACATCAACACTACACCCATCCATTGTAAGTTAGCCATACCACCACAAAGTCATCCAACAGTCATTATGAAATGACCCCTATCACATCAAGCTGTGTTGGTTTGTTTCAAGTCGGCCCTATTGCCACGAAGGCATCCCAATGGTAACTAGTCAAATCGCATCAAATGATGTTCACCTCGATCTATGCCAATGCTGCCTATGATTGATTTGCTAGCTCTCTACGGATATTTTTGGATATGCCATTTGATACCTGAATGCTATGCATGGGTTCGTGCATAGACGATTCGAGCTGAGCTTAAGGATGTTGAGTTCTCAAGTGAATATGAATAGGCGAGTTGTTCTATGGAGTAGAACTCAGGAATGCATGATGGATTGAGCTCATCTCGCGGATCCGAGCCAGCTCGTTGATCCGATCCAGCTTGTCGATCTGAGCCAGCTCGACGATCCGAGCCAGCTCGTCAAGTTGAGCCTTTTACGAGATTTAAATTTTTTGCGACCTATCGACGTCGGCAAGCATTTGTATGGGGGAGAAAGACTCGGACTAATAACTTATCCTCGTAGGGGAGGTGTTGTTGGTGGATGTGAGGATTTTTGAGATGAGACCCAAGCTGGAACAAATTCTAGTGCGCATTGTGATTAGAGCTAAGCTAAAGGATATTGAGTTCTCAAAGGAATACAAATAGGCAAGTTGTTTTATGGAGTAGAACACGGGAATGCATGATGGATCCGATCCGATTTGAGCCGAGCCGGCTCGGCGATCCGAGCCAGCCAGCTTGGAAAACCGAGCCGGCTCGCTCGGCAAACCGTGCCAGCTCGCCGATTCGAGTCAGCTCGCTCGGTGATCCGAGCCAGCTCGCTTGGCGATCCGAGCCTTTTACGAGATTTTAAGTTTTTGTGACTTATCGGCGTCGGCAAGCATTTCTACGTGGGAGCAAGACTCGGACTAATAACTTATATAGGGGAGGTGTTGTTGGTGGATGTAAGGATCTTCTCGAGATGGAATGGATTCTAGTGCCCATTGTGATTCGAGCTGAGCTAAAGGATGTTGAGTTCTCAAGTGAATACAAATAGGTGAGTTGTTCTATGGAGTAGAACACGGGAATGCATGATGGATTGAGCTCAGCTCGTCGATCCGAGCCAGCTCACGGATTCGAGCTAGCTTGTCGAGCTGAGTCTTTTACGAGATTTAAAGTTTTCGTGACCTATCCGTGTCGGCGAGCATTTCTACGGGGGAGCAAGACTTGGACTAATAACTTATATAGGGGAGGTGGTGTTGGTGGATGGAAGGATCTTTGAGATGAGACCCGAGCTGGAACGGATTCTAGTGCGCGTTGTGATTCGAGTTGAGCTAAAGGATGTTGAATTCTCAAGTGATTACAAATAGGCGAGTTATTCCATGGAGTAGAACACGGGAATGCATGATGGATTGAGCTCAACTCGGCGATCCGAGCCAGCTCGGCGATCCGAGCCAGCTCGGCGATCCGAGCCAGCTCGGCGATCCGAGCCAGCTCGGCGATCCGAGCCAGCTCGGCGATCCGAGCCAGCCCGTCGAGCTGAGTCTTTTACAAGATTTAAATTTTTTGTGACCTTTCGGCGTTGGCGAGCATTTCTACGGGGGAGTAAGACTCGGACTAATAACTTATATAGGGGAGGTGTTGTTGGTGAATGTAAGGATCACTGAGATGAGACCCGAGCTGGAACGGATTCTAGTGCGCGTTCGCGTTATGATTCGAGCTGAGCTAAAGGATGTTCAGTTCTCAAGTGAATACAAAGAGGTGACTCATTCTATGGAGTAGAACATGGGAATGCATGATGGAATGAGCTCAGATCGCCGATCCGAGCTAGCTCGTCGATCCGAGCCACGGGTATGTACGATCCGAGCCAGCCCGTCGAGCTGAGTCATTTATGAGATTTAAATTTTTTGTGACCTTTCGGCGTTGGCGAGCATTTCTACGGGGGAGCAAGACTCGGACTAATAACTTATATAGGGGAGGTGTTGTTGGTGAATGTAAGAATCATTGAGATGAGATCCGAGCTGGAACGGATTCTAGTACGCGTTGTGATTCGAGCTGAGCTAAAGGATGTTCAGTTCTCAAGTGAATACAAAGAGGTGAGTCATTCTATGGAGTAGAACATGGGAATGCATGATGGAATGATCTCAGATCGTCGATCCGAGCTATCTCGTCGATCCGAGCCAGCTCGCTGATCCGAGCCATGGGTATGTAGGTAGTTTTCATGAGATCGGCTCGCCCGGCCCACAAGTCAAACATCGATTCTCTTATTAAGGGTGAGCCCTTGTCTAGCGTTTGGGTCGCTCGGTACAAGCTGTTCGATTTGTAATGTGTGCAAAGCTTTTGGGTTGATATTTGGAAGATTTAAATTTTTTGTGAGCTATTCTCCTCGTTTCACTTGATATTTTTGAAGATTTGAATTATTTGTGAGCTATTCTCCCCGTTTCCCTTGATTTTTTTGGAAGAATTGGAATTTTTGAGAGTTGTTCTCTTCGCCTCAAATTTCTACGGAAGAGCAAGACTTGGACTAATAACTTATATAGGGGAGGTGTTGTTGGTGAATGAAAGGATCTTTGAGATGAGACCCGAGCTGGAACGGATTCTAGTGCGCGTTGTGATTCAAGCTGAGCTAAAGGATGTTCAGTTCTCAAGTGAATACAAAGAGGTGAGTCGTTTTATGGAGTAGAACACGGGAATGCATGATGGAATGAGCTCAGATCGACGATCCGAGTCAGCTCGCTGATCTGAGCCACGGGTATGTAGGCAGTTTTCATGAGATCGGCTCGCCCGGCCCACAAGTCAAACACTGATTCTCTTATTAAGGGTGAGCCCTTGTCTAGCGTTTGGGTCGCTCGGTACAAGCTGTTTGATTTGTAATGTGTGCGAAGCTTTTGGGTTTGATATTTGGAAGATTTGAATTTTTTGTGAGCTATTCTCCTCGTTTCACTTGATTTTTTTGAAGATTTGAATTATTTGTGAGCTATTCTCCCCATTTCCCTTGATTTTTTGGAAGATTTGGATTTGTTGCGAGTTGTTCTCTTCGCCTCAAATTTCTACGGAAGAGCAAGACTTGGACTAATAACTTATATAGGGGAGGTGTTGTTGGTGAATGCAAGGATCTTTGAGATGAGACCCGAGCTGGAACGGATTCTAGTGCACGTTGTGATTCGAGCTGAACTAAAGGATGTTTAGTTCTCAAGTGAATACAAAGAGGTGAGTCATTTATGGAGTAGAAGACGGGAATGCATGATGGAATGAGCTCAGATCGCCGATCCGAGCTAGCTTGTCGATCCGAGCCACGGGTATGTAGTCAGTTTTCATGAGATCGGATCGTCCGGGCCACAAGCTAGCTATTTTTTGTGAGCTATTCTCTTTGTTTCCTTTGATTTTTTTGGAAGACTTGCATTTTTTGTGAGCTATTCTCTTCGTTTCAATTGAATTTTTGGAAGTTATGCATTTTTTGTGATGTAGTCTCTTCGTTTCACTTGCATTTTTGGGAGATTTGATTTTTTTTGTGAGCTATTCTCTTCTTTTCCCTTGAATTTTTTTTTGCAAGACTTGCATTTTTTGTGAGCTATTCTCTTCGTTTCAATTGAATTTTTAGAAGTTTTGAATTTTTTGTGATCTATTCTTCTTTGTTTCACTTGTATTTTTGAGAGATTTGAAATTTTTGTGAGATATTCTCTTCGGCTCAAATTTCTACGGAAGTGCAATACTTGGACTAATAACTTATATAGGGGAGGTGTTGTCCGCGGAAGCTCCCCCATGCCCCTCTAATAGAATCAGTGCTAGTGATCCCGTTTTGAAATCCGACGGACGGATGGATGAGCAGGTCGGATTTCAAAACGGGATCAGCAGCACTGATTCCATTAGAGGGGCATGAAGCCACCTGATTGCTATGCGGGGGCTGCTCAAAGTCCCGTCTTTCGAGTCGCTCGACGGCGCAAGTCGGAAAGGGTTCGACAGCGGTTGTCGTTCCAATGCGTCGTCGCAGTGACATGGAAGGCGATCTTCGGGTTAGCCCTTGTCTAGCTTTTGGGTCGCTTGGTACAAGCGATCTGCTATGTACTTTCCGCGAACCCCTATCCGGGTACTCGTTAGCTATGCATTGGCTCTTGCATGTGTGGAACGGAGAGATGCGGCCTTCACAGGGAGTCGGCCTGAAATAGTTCTGTGCGTGCGAATGGAGCCGCGTATAGCTTTTGGGTCGTTTGGATAGGGTGCCCCTCCAAGCGAATCAGTGCTGGTGCTCGGACGGATTTGCGGCTCAGATTTAAAATGTGAGGAGCATGCCTGATTTTATTTGAGGGGCATGAAGCCACCTGATTGCTATGCGGGGGCTCCCCTGGGTCGTCTCTTTTGGGTCACTCGATGGCGCAAGTCGGAGAAGGGTTCGACAACGGTAGTCGTTCCAGCGCGTCGTCATTAGTGATACTGAAGTCGATCTGTGTGCAGCCCCCGTCTAGCACTTGGGTCTGCATGCCGCAAGAAGATTTGAATTTTTTGTGAGTTAAAGTCTTTTTCTTTTTTTCGTTTCACTGGAGTTTTTGCGAGATTTGAAGTTTTTGTGAGCTATTCTCTTCGTTTCACTTAAATTTTTTGTGAGCTATTCTCTTCGTTTCACTTGAATTTTTGGAAGTTTTGAGTTTTTTGTGAGCTATCCTCTTCGTTTCACTTGAATTTTTGCAGGATTTGAATTTTTTGTGAGCTATTCTTCTTTGTTTCACTTGGTTTTTTGGAAGATTTGAATTTTTTGTGAGCTATTTTCTTTGTTTCCCTTGTTTTTTTTTGGAAGACTTGCATTTTTTGTGAGCTATTCTCTTCTTTTCCCTTGATTTTTTTTTTGCAAGACTTGGATTTTTTGTGAGCTATTCTCTTCATTTCAATTGAATTTTTGGAAGTTTTGAATTTTTTGTGATCTATTCTCTTTGTTTCACTTGTATTTTTGAGAGATTTGAAATTTTTGTGAGATATTCTCTTCGGCTCAAATTTCTACGAAAGTGCAATACTTGGACTAATAACTTATATAGGGGAGGTGTTGTCCGCGGAAGCTCCCCCATGCCCCTCTAATAGAATCAGTGCTGGTGATCCCGTTTTGAAATCCGACAGACGGACGGATGATTAGGTCAGATTTCAAAATGGGATCAGCAGCACTGATTCCATTACAGGGGCATGAAGCCACCTGATTGCTATGCGTGGGCTGCTCAAAGTCCCGTCTTTCGGGTCGCTCGATTGCGCAAGTCGGAAAGGGTTCGACAGCGGTTGTCGTTCCAATGCGTCGTCGTTGTGACATGTAAGGCGATCTTAGGGTCAGCCCCCGTCTAGCTTTTGGGTTGCTTTGGTACAAGCGATCTGCTATGTACTTTCCGCGAAACCCTATCCGGGTACTCGTTAGCTATGCGTTGTCTCTTGCATGTGTGCAACGAAGAGATGCGGCCTTCACAGGGAGTCGGCCTGAAACAGTTCTGTGCGTGCGAATGGAGCCGCGTATAGCTTTTGGGTCGTTTGGATAGGGTGCCCCTCCAAGTGAATCAGTGCTGGTGCTCGGATGGATTTGCGGCTCGGATTTAAAATGTGAGTAGCATGCCTGATTTTATTGGAGGGGCATGAAGCCACCTGATTGCTATGCGGGGGCTCCCCTGGGTCGTCTCTTCTGGGTCACTCGATGGCGCAAGTCGGAGAAGGGTTCAACAACGGTAGTTGTTCCAGCGCGTCGTCATTAGTGATACTGAAGTCGATCTGTGGGCGAGCCCCGGTCTAGCATTTGGGTCTGCATGCGGCAAGAAGATTTGAATTTTTTGTGAGTTAAGTCTTTTTCGTTTCACTGGAGTTTTTGCGAGATTTGAAGTTTTTTGTGAGCTATTCTCTTCGTTTCACTTGAATTTTTGGAAGTTTTGAATTTTTTGTGAGCTATTCTCTTCGTTTCACTTGAATTTTTTGAAGTTTTGAATTTTTTGTGAGCTATTCTCTTCCTTTCACTTGAATTTTTGCAGGATTTGAATTTTTTGTGAGCTATTCTTCTTTGTTTCACTTGGTTTTTTCGAAGATTTGAATTTTTTGTGAGCTATTCTCTTTGTTTCCCTTGATTTTTTTTTGGAAAGACTTGCATTTTTTGTGAGCTATTCTCTTCGTTTCAATTGAATTTTTGGAAGTTATGCATTTTTTGGTGATGTAGTCTCTTCGTTTCACTTGCATTTTTGGGAAATTTGATTTTTTTGTGAGCTATTCTCTTCTTCTTTGTTTCACTTGTATTTTTGAGAGATTTGAAATTTTTGTGAGATATTCTCTTCGGCTCAAATTTCTACGGAAGTGCAATACTTGGACTAATAACCTTATATAGGGGAGGTGTTGTCCGCGGAAGCTCCCCCATGCCCCTCTAATAGAATCAGTGCTGGTGATCCCGTTTTGAAATCCGACAGACGGACGGATGATTAGGTCGGATTTCAAAACGGGATCAGCAGCACTGATTCCATTAGAGGGGCATGAAGCCACCTGATTGCTATGCGGGGGCTGCTCAAAGTCCCGTCTTTCGGGTCGCTCGATGACGCAAAGTCGGGAAGGGTTCGACAGCGGTTGTCGTTCCAATGCGTCGTCGCTGTGACATGGAAGGCCGATCTTCGGGTCAGCCCCCGTCGAGCGTTTGGGTTGCTTTGGTACAAGCGATCTGCTTGTACTTTCCGCGAAACCCTATCCGGGTATTCGTTAGCTTTGCGTTGTTTCTTGCATGGGTGGAACGGAGAGATGCGGCCTTCACAGGGAGTCGGCTTGAAACAGTTCTGTGCGTGCGAAAGGAGCCGCGTATAGCTTTTGGGTCGTTTGGATAGGGTGCCCCTCCAAGTGGAATCAGTGCTGGTGCTCGGACGGATTTGCGGCTCGGATTTAAAATGTGAGTAGCATGCCTGATTTTATTGGAGGGGCATGAAGCCACCCGATTGCTATGCGGGGGCTCCCCTGGGTCGCCTCTTTTGGGTCACTCGATGGCGCAAGTCGGAGAAGGGTTCGACAACGGTAGTCGTTCCAGCGCGTCATCATAGTGATACTGAAGTCGATTTTGTGGGCGAGCCCCCGTCTAGCTCTTGGGTCTGCATGCCGCAAGGAGATTTGAATTTTTCGTGAGTTTAAGTCTTCGTTTTTCCTTGATTTTTTTTTGGAAGACTTGAATTTTTGGAAGTTCTGAATTTTTTTGTGAGCTATTATCTTTCGTTTCACTTGAATTTTTGCAAGATTTGAAATTTTTGTGAGCTATTCTCTTTGTTTCACTTGGTTTTTTTTGGAAGATTGAATTTTTGTGAGCTATTCTCTTTGTTTCCCTTTGTTTTTTTTTTTTTTGTTTTTTTTTGGGAAGACTTGCGTTTTTTGTGAGCTATTCTCTTCGTTTCTAATTGAATTTTTGGAAGTTATGCATTTTTTGTGATGTAGTCTCTTCGTTTCACTTGGTTTTTTGGAAGATTTGAATTTTTTGTGAGCTATTCTCTTTATTTCCCTTTGATTTTTTTGGAAGACTTGCATTTTTTGTGAGCTATTCTCTTCGTTTCAATTGAATTTTTGGAAGTTATGCATGATGCATTTTTTGGGAGATTTGATTTTTTTTGTGAGCTATTCTCTTCTTTTCCTTTGAATTTTTTTTGCAAGACTTGCATTTTTTGTGAGCTATTCTCTTCGTTTCAATTGAATTTTTGGAAGTATTGAATTTTTTGTGATCTATTCTTCTTTGTTTTCACTTATATTTTTGAGAGATTTGAAATTTTTTGTGAGATATTCTCTTCGGCTCAAATTTCTACGGAAGTGCAATACTTGGACTAATAACTTATATAGGGGAGGTGTTTGTTCGCGGAAGCTCCCCCATGCCCCTCTAATGGAATCAGTGCTGGTGATCCCGTTTTGAAATCCGACAGACGGATGGATGATTAGGTCGGATTTCAAAACGGGGATCAGCAGCACTGATTCCCATTATAGGGGCATGAAGCCACCTGATTGCTATGCGTGGGCTGCTCAAAGTCTCATCTTTCAGGTCGCTCGACGGCGCAAGTCGGAAATGGTTCGGCCAGCGGTTGTCGTTCCAATGCGTCGTCGCACGCGACATGGAAGGCGATCTTCGGGTCAGCCCCCCTGTCTAGCTCTTGGGTTGCTTTGGTACAAGCGATCTGCTATGTACTTTCCGCGAACACCTATCCCGGTACTCGTTAGCTATGTGTTTGGCTCTAGCACGCATGGAACGCAGAGGATGCGGCCTTCACAGGGAGTTGGCCTGAAACAGTTCCGTGCCTTGCGAATGGAGCCGCGTATAGCTTTTCGGTCGTTTGGATAGGTGCCCTCCAAGTGAATGAGTGTTGGTGCTCGGACGGATTTGCCGCTCGGATTTAAAAATGTGAGCAGCAGCACAGATTCTATTGGAGGGGCATGAAGCCACCCAATTTTATGCGTGGGCTCCCTTGGGTCGTGTCTTTTGGTCACTCGATGGCGGAAGTCAGAGAAGGGTTCGACAGCGGTAGTCGTTCCAGCGCGTCGTCATAGTGATACTGAAGTCGATCTGTGGGCGAGCCCCCGTCTAGCTCTTGGGTCTGCATGTCGCAAGAAGATTTGAATTTTTTGAGTTAAGTCTCTTCGTTTCACTTGAATTTTTGCGAGATTTGAATTTTGTTTGTTGCGAGGTAGTAAAATTCTCTTCGTTTTGACTTGAAGTTTTGGATTTTTTGTGAGCTATTCTCTTCGTTTTCCTTGGTTTTTGTTTTGGAAGACTTGAATTTTTTGTGGGCTATTATTTTATTCTTTTCACTTGAATTTTTGGGAAGTTTTGAATGTTTTTGTGAGCTATTCTCTTCGTTTTCACTTGAATGTTTGCAGATTTGAATTTTTTGTGAGCTATTCTGTTGTTTCACTTGGTTTTTTGGAAGATTTGAATTTTTTGTGAGCTATTCTGTTTGTTTCCCTTGATTTTTTTGTATGACTTGCATTTTTTTGTGAGCTATTCTCTTCGTTTCAATTGAAATTTGGAAGTTGTGCATTTTTTGTGATTGTAGTCTCTTCGTTTCACTTGCATTTTTGGGAGATTTGATTTTATTTGTGAGCTATTCTCTTTTTTTCCCTTGATTTTTTTGTGAGCTATTCTCTTCGTTTCAATTGAATTTTTGGAATTTCTGAAATTTTTTGTGATCTATTCTTTTTGTTTCACTCGTATTTTTGAAAGATTTTGAAATTTTTGTGAGATATTCTCGTCGGCTCAAATTCTACGGAAGTGCAAGACTTGGACTAATAACTTATATAGGGGAGGTGTTGTCCGCGGAATCTCCCCCATGCCCCTCTAATAGAATCAGTGCTGGTGATCCCGTTTTGAAATCCGACAGACGGACGGATGATTAGGTCAGATTTCAAAAACGCGATCAGCAGCACTGATTCCATTAGAGGGGCATGAGCCACCTGATTGCTATGCGGGGGCTGCTCAAAGTCCCGTCTTTCGAAGGTCGCTCGACGGTGCAAGTCGGAAAGGGTTCGGCAGCGGTTGTCGTTCCAATGCGTCGTCGCAGTGACATGGAAGGCGATCTTCGGGTCAGCCCCCGTCTAGCTTTTGGGTTGCTTTGGTACAAGCGATCTGCTATGTACCTTTCCGCGAACCCCTATCCGGGTACTCGTTAGCTATGCGTTGGCTCTTGCATGCGTGGAACGAAGAGATGCGGCCTTCACAGGGAGTTGGCCGGAAATAGTTCTGCTCTTGTGAATGGAGCCGCGTATATAGCTTTTGAGTCGTTTGGGTAGGTGCGCCCCTCCAAGAGAATCAGTGCTGGTGCTCGGACGGATTGGTAGCTCGGATTTAAAATATGAACACTAGCACTGATTCTATTGGAGGGGCGCATTAGGCCACCCGCTTGCTATGCGGGGGCTGTCCAGGGTCGTAACTTTTGGGTCAGTCGACGTTGCACTTCGGAAAGGGTTCGACAGCGGTTGTCGTTCCAACACATCGTCGCATTGACAAGAAAGGCGATCTTCGGGTCAGCCCCCGTCTAGCTCCCGGGTCACTTGGTACAAGCTACTTGCTATGTCGCTTCGACTTCCGATACTTGAGTGCGCAATGGCTCAAGATGCTTTGCATTGGAATCAGTTAGTTATCATATGTGTCGGCGGATTGGATCTCAAGTCAATCTAGGCGGGTGCGACATTAGTTGCTAAGTCTCGATCGAAAACGATTTGGATTCATCTAGATGCATTGTTATCTGACTTGAGGAACTATGCGAGCGAGTTGGGTTACCTCCCTCGTAGGATATGTTGGATACGCGTTATGACGGATAAGATGATGGATTGCGGTAGAATGACGAATTTTTGAAGATGAATTATTTTGGTGAGCCATGTTCTTTGTTTTACTTGAATTTCTGGAAGATTTGAATTTTGTTTTCTAGCTATTCTTTTCGTTTTCCTAGATTTTTTCGAAGACTTGAATTTTTTGTGATCTATTCTGTTCGTTTCACTTGAATTTTTGGAAGATTTGATTTTTTGTGAGCTTTTTGTCATCGTTTCACTTGAATTTTTGGAAGATTTGAATTTTTTGGGAGCCAGTTTCTTCGGCTTAAATTTCCACTCAAGAGCAAGACTCGGGACTAATAACTTATATAGGGGAGGAGTTGTGTGTTGTTCGCGGAAGCTCCCCCATACCCCTCTTATAGAATCATTGCCGGTGATCGGACGGATGTGTAGGTCGGATTTCAAAATGGGATCACCAGCACTGATTCTATTAGAGGGGCATGAAGCCACTTGATTGCTATGCGGGGGCTGCCCAAAGTCCTGTCTTTCGGGTCGCTCGACGGTGCAAGTCGGAAAGGGTCGGCAGCGGTTGTCGTTCCAATGCGTCGTCGCAGTGATATGGAAGGCAATCTACGGGTCAGCCCCTGTCTAGCTTTCGGGTCACTTTGGTACAAGTGATTTGCTATGTACTTTCCGCGAACCCTATCCACGTACTCGTTAGCTACGCGTTGGCTCTTACACGAGCGGAACGGAGAGATGCGGCCTTCACAGGGAGTTGGCCGGAGATAGTTCTGTTTTTGTGAATGGAGCCGCGTATAGCTTTTGAGTCGTTTGGGTAGGTGCCCCCCCTCCAAGAGAATCAGTGCTGGGTATCTCGGATTTAAAATCTGAGCACTAGCGCTGATTCTATTGGAGGGGCGCATTAGGCCACCCGCTTTCTATGCGGGGCCTGTCCAGGATCGTGTCTTTTGTGTCAGTCGACCGTTGCAAGTAGGAAAGGGGTTCGACAGCGGTTGTCGTTCCAACGCATCGTCGCATTGACAAGAAACGCAATTTTTGGGTCAGCCCCCGTCTAGCTCCCGGGTCGCTTGGCACAAGCGATTTGCTCTGTCGCATGCTGCATTAAGATTTGAATTTTTTGTTTGCTATTCTCATTTTTGTTTCATTGGAAGATTCGAATTTTTTGCGATCTCCTCTTTTGTTTCCTTTGATTTTTTTTTGGAAGATTTTAATTTTTTGTGAGCCTACTCTCTTCGATTCACTTGAGTTTTTGGAAGAAAAGGATTTTTTTGGTGAGCTATGTTCTTTCTTTTACTTGAAGTTTTGGAAAAATTTGAATGTTTTGCTAGTTGTTCTTTTCGTTTCCCTTCGATTTTTTCGGAAGACCTGAATTTTTTTGTGAGCTATTCTGTTCGTTTCACTTGAATTTTTTGAAGATTTGATTTTTTTGTGAGCTTTTTCCTCATCGTTTCACTTGAATTTTTTGGAAGATTTGAATTGTTTGGGAGCCATTCTCAACGGCTCAAATTTCTACGGAAGAGAAAGACCCGGACTAAGAACTTATATAGGGGAGTAGTAGTTCGCGGAAGCTCCCCCATGCCCCTCTAATAGAATCAGAGCTTGTGCGCGGACGGATGAGTAAGTCGGATTTAAAATCGGATCACTAGCACTGATTCTATTAGAGGGGCATGAAGCCACCTGATTGCTATGCGGGGGCTGCCCAAAGTCCTGTCTTTCGGGTCACTCAACGGTGCAAGTCGGAAAGTGTTCGGCAGCGGTTGTCGTTCGAATGTGTCGTCGCAGTGACATGGAAGGCAATCTTCCGGGTCAGCCCCCGTCTAGCTTTCGGTTCGCTTTGGTACAAGCGATTTGCTATGTACTTTCCGCGAATCCTATCCGGGTACTCGTTAGCTATGCCGTTGGTTCTTGCATGCGTGGAACGGAGAGATGCGGCCTTCACAGGGAGTTGGCCGGAGATAGTTCCGTTCTTGTGAATGGACCGGCGTATAGCTTCTGAGTCGTTTGGGTAGGTGCGGCCCTCCAAGAGAATCAGTGCTGGTGCTTGGACGGATTGGTAGCTCAGGATCTAAAATTTGAGCACTAGCACTGATTCTATTGGAGGGGCGCATTAGGGCACCCGTTTGCTATGCGGGGGCTGCCCATTGCCCATGGTAGTGTCTTTTGTGTCACTCGACGGTGCAAAGTTGGAAAGGGTTCGACAGCGGTTGACGTTCAAATGTTTCGTTGTAGTGACATGGAAGACAATTACTGGGTCAGCCCCCGTCTAGCTCTTGGGTCACTTTGCTGCAAGTGATTAATTCGGTTTTTGGATGGATAAAATCCCTTTGTGAAAGGTGGCATGGCGTTTGTTGGAGAAATTGATTAAGTCCGGAGCATTGGCCTCGGGCCATTGTGAGGACTGTCGATTTCTTCAGGTACAACACTTGTTTGCCTAGTAACAGAGTTGACATGTAATTCGGCATTGCTCTCGATTGTTCTCGGAGTTGTACCTCCGGAACTTTGGATCTTGCCCCCTTCACTCCATTTCATCCTCTTTGCTTGGATGAACGTGTGCACTTGTACCCCTTTCCGAGATGGTAGGCGCGATAATAAATTGCGGAGTGAGCATTTCTTGTAGTTCTGCCCAGCCCTTGTGCAGTTGGAAGTTCTCATCTTCATATTTAGTTTGAATTTTGCCACGCACGAGTGTAGTAGAGAATTGCGACAGTGTGATGTCATTTGTTTGACTGAAAGATGCGCTTGTTCCGAAGTTTACGACAGTTGCATTTGCCATGGGCCTTGGCACTTGGCACGTTCCATCTTTGCGATACATGAGCTCCGACAGTAACAAGTGTTGGGAATCGTTGCACGTAAGGTGAGTGTCCTGCTTTCATATTTCATCGTTGTCCCACTCTCCACCCTTTAAAGCCTTTCCTAGTGTTTTTAGCGTGGCCCGGAGTGCGATGAAAAGGTTGGTTGCCTTGTACACAAGTGCGGTCTTGGCCATCTCGTCTTCATTTTTCTACGAGGCACTATCGTCTTGCTCTGGTTTGCAGGCAAAGTCCTCTCTGTCTGTGGAGTTAAACTTGCAGACGAGTATGGCCAAGGCTTTTTGGTTGGATGCGGAAACCGTTAAGGCTGTCGAGACGGGAGTTGTCGTGCGGGGTGCACCAAAGAAGTGCGTAGGTGGCATATGCCTGGGAAATGGATGTCTCTGAGTGGCCTTACTCGGTCGCGTGCACGGTGCATACTCTCCGGGGCAGTGACTGTTGCGAGCATGTGCGATTCGGGTGTCTTCGGAGTAAAGGGTTCCGTACGGGATGTTCTTCCCAGGCCTCCTGTGAACCGAGCATCCGTTTTGCAATGACCCGACATGCGTGGCCATTTCATGTCTTTCTGGATGCGGAAAGCGTTAATGTTTGTCGAGACGGAAGTTGTCGTGCGGGGTGCACCAAAAAAGCGCGTAGGTGGCATATGCCTGGGAAATGGATGTCATTGAGTGGCCTTACTCGGTCGCGTGGCGCGGTGCATACTCTCGGGGCAGTGACTGTTGCGAGCACTTGCGAT
>BSBK01012413.1:70000-102500 GCA_027943335.1 Chamaecyparis obtusa
TTAACTCTGGTTTTTTCGTTCTTATCCTCGTACGGAGCCTCCTTTGTTCATTTTTTTTCCGCGAGTTTCGACCCCGCCCGGGAGCGAGCTCGGCGCCGATCCCGCCCCGCCGCTCCCCGGAGAGCTCGACCGGTTCGGTTCCGCTCGGATCGGACCCCGCCCGCGAGCGCCGCTCGGCTCGACGAGCTCGATGGGGATCCCGTCCGCGGGCGAGCTGGGCGTGGCTACACGTATGACCCGAATGTAATTTTTTTTTTTTTTTTTTTAAAACTCTGGTTTTTTCGTTCTTATCCTCGTACGGAGCCTCCTTTGTTCATTTTTTTTCCGCGAGTTTCGACCCCGCCCCGGAGCGAGCTCGGCGCCGATCCCGCCCCGCCGCTCCCCGGAGAGCTCGACCGGTTCGGTTCCGCTCGGATCGGACCCCGCCCGCGAGCGCCGCTCGGCTCGACGAGCTCGATGGGGATCCCGTCCGCGGGCGAGCTGGGCGTGGCTACACGTATGACCCGAAAGTTTTTTTTTTTTTTTTTTTTTTTTTTTTTTTTTTTTTTTTTAACTCTGGTTTTTTCGTTCTTATCCTCGTACGGGGCCTCCTTTGTTCATTTTTTTTCCGCGAGTTTCGACCCCGCCCGAGAGCGAGCTCGGCGCCGATCCCGCCCCGCCGCTCCCCGGAGAGCTCGACCGGTTCGGTTCCGCTCGGATCGGACCCCGCCCGCGAGCGCCGCTCGGCTCGACGAGCTCGATGGGGATCCCGTCCGCGGGCGAGCTGGGCGTGGCTACACGTATGACCCGAATGTAATTTTTTTTTTTTTTTTTTTTTTTAACTCTGGTTTTTTCGTTCTTATCCTCGTACGGAGCCTCCTTTGTTCATTTTTTTTCCGCGAGTTTCGACCCCGCCCGGGAGCGAGCTCGGCGCCGATCCCGCCCCGCCGCTCCCCGGAGAGCTCGACCGGTTCGGTTCCGCTCCGATCGGACCCCGCCCGCGAGCGCCGCTCGGCTCGACGAGCTCGATGGGGATCCCGTCCGCGGGCGAGCTGGGCGTGGCTACACGTATGACCCGAATGTAATTTTTTTTTTTTTTTTTTTTTTTTTTTTTAACTCTGGTTTTTTCGTTCTTATCCTCGTACGGAGCCTCCTTTGTTCATTTTTTTCCCGCGAGTTTCGACCCCGCCCGGGAGCGAGCTCGGCGCCGATCCCGCCCCGCCGCTCCCCGGAGAGCTCGACCGGTTCGGTTCCGCTCGGATCGGACCCCGCCCGCGAGCGCCGCTCGGCTCGACGAGCTCGATGGGGATCCCGTCCGCGGGCGAGCTGGGCGTGGCTACACGTATGACCCGAATGTAATTTTTTTTTTTTTTTTTTTTTAAAACTCTGGTTTTTTCGTTCTTATCCTCGTACGGAGCCTCCTTTGTTCATTTTTTTTCCGCGAGTTTCGACCCCGCCCGGGAGCGAGCTCGGCGCCGATCCCGCCCCGCCGCTCCCCGGAGAGCTCGACCGGTTCGGTTCCGCTCGGATCGGACCCCGCCCGCGAGCGCCGCTCGGCTCGACGAGCTCGATGGGGATCCCGTCCGCGGGCGAGCTGGGCGTGGCTACACGTATGACCCGAATGTAATTTTTTTTTTTTTTTTTTTTTTTTTTAACTCTGGTTTTTTCGTTCTTATCCTCGTACGGAGCCTCCTTTGTTCATTTTTTTTCCGCGAGTTTCGACCCCGCCCGGGAGCGAGCTCGGCGCCGATCCCGCCTCGCCGCTCCCCGGAGAGCTCGACCGGTTCGGTTCCGCTCGGATCGGACCCCGCCCGCGAGCGCCGCTCGGCTCGACGAGCTCGATGGGGATCCCGTCCGCGGGCGAGCTGGGCGTGGCTACACGTATGACCCGAATGTAATTTTTTTTTTTAAATTTTTTTTTTAACTCTGGTTTTTTCGTTCTTATCCTCGTACGGAGCCTCCTTTGTTCATTTTTTTTCCGCGAGTTTCGACCCCGCCCGGGAGCGAGCTCGGCGCCGATCCCGCCCCGCCGCTCCCCGGAGAGCTCGACCGGTTCGGTTCCGCTCGGATCGGACCCCGCCCGCGAGCGCCGCTCGGCTCGACGAGCTCGATGGGGATCCCGTCCGCGGGCGAGCTGGGCGTGGCTACACGTATGACGCGAATGTATTTTTTTTTTTTTTTTTTTTTTTTTTAACTCTGGTTTTTTCGTTCTTATCCTCGTACGGAGCCTCCTTTGTTCATTTTTTTTCCGCGAGTTTCGACCCCGCCCCGGAGCGAGCTCGGCGCCGATCCCGCCCCGCCGCTCCCCGGAGAGCTCGACCGGTTCGGTTCCGCTCGGATCGGACCCCGCCCGCGAGCGCCGCTCGGCTCGACGAGCTCGATGGGGATCCCGTCCGCGGGCGAGCTGGGCGTGGCTACACGTATGACCCGAAAGTAATTTTTTTTTTTTTTTTTTTTTTTTTTAACTCTGGTTTTTTCGTTCTTATCCTCGTACGGGGCCTCCTTTGTTCATTTTTTTTCCGCGAGTTTCGACCCCGCCCGGGAGCGAGCTCGGCGCCGATCCCGCCCCGCCGCTCCCCGGAGAGCTCGACCGGTTCGGTTCCGCTCGGATCGGACCCCGCCCGCGAGCGCCGCTCGGCTCGACGAGCTCGATGGGGATCCCGTCCGCGGGCGAGCTGGGCGTGGCTACACGTATGACCCGAATGTAATTTTTTTTTTTTTTTTTTTTTTTTTTTTAACTCTGGTTTTTTCGTTCTTATCCTCGTACGGAGCCTCCTTTGTTCATTTTTTTTCCGCGAGTTTCGACCCCGCCCGGGAGCGAGCTCGGCGCCGATCCCGCCCCGCCGCTCCCCGGAGAGCTCGACCGGTTCGGTTCCGCTCGGATCGGACCCCGCCCGCGAGCGCCGCTCGGCTCGACGAGCTCGATGGGGATCCCGTCCGCGGGCGAGCTGGGCGTGGCTACACGTATGACGCGAATGTATTTTTTTTTTTTTTTTTTTTTTTTTTTAACTCTGGTTTTTTCGTTCTTATCCTCGTACGGAGCCTCCTTTGTTCATTTTTTTTCCGCGAGTTTCGACCCCGCCCGGGAGCGAGCTCGGCGCCGATCCCGCCCCGCCGCTCCCCGGAGAGCTCGACCGGTTCGGTTCCGCTCGGATCGGACCCCGCCCGCGAGCGCCGCTCGGCTCGACGAGCTCGATGGGGATCCCGTCCGCGGGCGAGCTGGGCGTGGCTACACGTATGACGCGAATGTATTTTTTTTTTTTTTTTTTTTTTTTTTAACTCTGGTTTTTTCGTTCTTATCCTCGTACGGAGCCTCCTTTGTTCATTTTTTTTCCGCGAGTTTCGACCCCGCCCCGGAGCGAGCTCGGCGCCGATCCCGCCCCGCCGCTCCCCGGAGAGCTCGACCGGTTCGGTTCCGCTCGGATCGGACCCCGCCCGCGAGCGCCGCTCGGCTCGACGAGCTCGAATGGGATCCCGTCCGCGGGCGAGCTGGGCGTGGCTACACGTATGACCCGAATGTAATTTTTTTTTTTTTTTTTTTTTTAACTCTGGTTTTTTCGTTCTTATCCTCGTACGGAGCCTCCTTTGTTCATTTTTTTTCCGCGAGTTTCGACCCCGCCCGGGAGCGAGCTCGGCGCCGATCCCGCCCCGCCGCTCCCCGGAGAGCTCGACCGGTTCGGTTCCGCTCGGATCGGACCCCGCCCGCGAGCGCCGCTCGGCTCGACGAGCTCGATGGGGATCCCGTCCGCGGGCGAGCTGGGCGTGGCTACACGTATGACCCGAATGTAATTTTTTTTTTTTTTTTTTTTAAAACTCTGGTTTTTTCGTTCTTATCCTCGTACGGAGCCTCCTTTGTTCATTTTTTTTCCGCGAGTTTCGACCCCGCCCCGGAGCGAGCTCGGCGCCGATCCCGCCCCGCCGCTCCCCGGAGAGCTCGACCGGTTCGGTTCCGCTCGGATCGGACCCCGCCCGCGAGCGCCGCTCGGCTCGACGAGCTCGATGGGGATCCCGTCCGCGGGCGAGCTGGGCGTGGCTACACGTATGACCCGAAAGTTTTTTTTTTTTTTTTTTTTTTTTTTTTTTTTTTTTTTTTTTTAACTCTGGTTTTTTCGTTCTTATCCTCGTACGGGGCCTCCTTTGTTCATTTTTTTTCCGCGAGTTTCGACCCCGCCCGGGAGCGAGCTCGGCGCCGATCCCGCCCCGCCGCTCCCCGGAGAGCTCGACCGGTTCGGTTCCGCTCGGATCGGACCCCGCCCGCGAGCGCCGCTCGGCTCGACGAGCTCGATGGGGATCCCGTCCGCGGGCGAGCTGGGCGTGGCTACACGTATGACCCGAAAGTAATTTTTTTTTTTTTTTTTTTTTTTTTTTTAATTTAACTCTGGTTTTTTCGTTCTTATCCTCGTACGGGGCCTCCTTTGTTCATTTTTTTTCCGCGAGTTTCGACCCCGCCCGGGAGCGAGCTCGGCGCCGATCCCGCCCCGCCGCTCCCCGGAGAGCTCGACCGGTTCGGTTCCGCTCGGCTTGATCAGCTCTGGTCGCTAGATCACTTGACAAAATTAGGTCAACAGGCAGATCAACTCGGGTCACCAACTAGATCAACTCAGGTCGCAAACTAGATCATCTCGGGTGGCTAGATCAACTCTGCTCGCTAGTCGGTAACTCATACTGCCATAATAAATTAGGTCACTACAACGACTCTGGTCGCTCGGTCGACTAAGGTGACTCAGGTCACTGGGTGGACTTGGTCGACTCGGTCGACTCGATCGACTCGGGTCACCGAGTTGACTCAGGTAGCCAAATCGACTCAGGTCGAGTCAGTCACCTGACCGACCCGGTCGACTCGGGTCGACGCAGTCAACTTGAGTCAACTCAGTTGACTTGGATCACCGGGTCGACTAGGGTGACTTAGGTCGACTCAGCTGACTCGGTTGACTCAGGTCGACTCAAGTCGACTTGGGTTGTCGGATCTACTCGGGCCTCTAGATTGCACGGGTCACTAGATCAACTCAAGTTGCTAGCGAGATCAGCTCAGGTCACCACACAGGTAACCAACTAGATCAACTCGGGTCACTAGATCAGCTTGGGTCACCAGCTAGATCAGCTCTAGTCGCTAGATCACCTGACAAAATCAGGTCACTAACTAGATCAGCCTGGGTCACCAACCATTTCATCTTAGGTCGCCAACTAGATCAGCTTAGGTCGCTAACTAGATCAACTCAGGTCGCCAGATCAGCTCTGGTTGCCAGCCAAAAACTTTGACTGCCATAATAAATTGGGTCACCACAGCGACTCGGGTCACCAGGTCGACTCGGTTGACTCGGGTCACCAGGTCGACTTGGTTGAATCAGGTCACTGGGTCGACTCGGTCGACTCGATGGACTTGGGTCACCAGGTCGACTTGGTTGACTCAGGTCACCGGGTCGACTCAGTCACCTGACTGACTCGGTCGACTCGGGATGACTCAGTTGACTCAGGTCATCGGATCGACTCGAGTCACCAAGTTGACTCGGGTCACCGGGTCGACTTGGGTTGTCAGATCGACTCGGGCCTCTGGATCAGTACGGGTCACTGGATCAACTCAAGTCGCTAGCGAGATCAACTCAGGTCACCACACGGGTCGCCAACTAGATCAACTCACATCGCCAGATCAGCTTGGGTCACCAACCAGATCAACTCTGGTCGCTAGATCACCTGACAAACTTAAGTCACCAGCCAGATTAGCTTAGGTCACCAGCCAGTAACTCTGACTACCATAATAAATTAGGTCACCACAGTGACTCAGGTAACTGGGTTGACTCAGTCGACTCAGGTCGACTCAGTTGACTCAGGTCACCGGGTCGACTCGATCGACTCAGTTGACTCGATTCACCGGGTTGACTTAGGTTACTGGGTTGACACGATCGACTCAGTTGACTCAGGTCATTGGGTGGACTCCGTTGACTTAATCGACTCAGGTCACCGGGTTGACTCAGTCACCTGACTGACTCGGGTCGACTTGGTTGACTCGGGTCACAAGGTCGACTTGGTTGACTCGGGTCATCAGGTCGACTTGGTTGATTCGGGTCATCGGGTCGACTCGGTTGAGTCGGGTCACCAGGTCGACTCAGGTCGACTTGGGTTACCAGATCGACTCAGGCCTCTGGATCAGGATGGGTTACTGGATCAACTCAAGTTGCTAGCAAGATCAACTTAGGTCACCACACGGGTCACCAACTAGATCAACTCTGGTCGCCAGATTAGCTTGGGTCACCAACCAGATCAACTCTGGTCTCCAGATCACCTAACAAAATTAGGTCACTAGCAACTTGGGTCACTGGGTCGACTCAATTGACTCAGGTCACCGGGTGAACTCGGTCGACTCAGTTGACTCGGGTCACCGGGTCGACTCGGTTGACTCGGGTCATTGGGTCGACTCGGTCGAGTCAGGTCACCAGGTCGACTCGATCGAGTCGGGTCATCGGGTCGACTCAGGTCGTCGGGTTGACTCAGGTCAACTCGGTTGACTCAGGTCACCGGGTCGACTCGGTTGACTTGGGTCACCGCATCGACTTGGTTGACTCAGGTCACTGCGTCGACTCGGTTGACTCGGGTCATCGGGTTGACTCGGTTGACTCGGGTCATCGGGTCGACTCGGTTGACTCAGGTCACTGGGTTGACTCAATTGACTCAGGTCACTGGGTCGACTCGGTTGACTCGGGTCACCGAGTCAACTCGAATCGACTTGGGTTGCCGGATCGACTCAGGCCTCTAGATTGGGATGGGTCACTAGATCAACACAAGTCGCTAGTGAGATCAACTCAGGTCACCACACGGGTCACCAACTAGATCAACTCAGGTCACCAAATCAGATTGGGTCACTAGCCAGATCAGCTCTGGTCGCCAGATCACCTCACAAAATTAGGTCGACAGCCAAATCAGCTTAGGTTGCCAACTAGATCAATTCAGGTCACCAGATCAGCTCTAGTCACCAGCCAGTAACTCTGACTGCCATAATAAATTAGGTCACCATAGTGACTCAGGTCGCTGGGTCGACTCGATCGACTCGGGTCACCAGGTCAACTCGGTTGACACGGGTCACTGGGTCGACTCGGTCGACTCTGTTGACTCGAGTCACCGGGTTGACTCGGTCGACTCAGGTCACTAGGTCGACTTAGGTCGACTCAGTCACCTGACTGACTCGGTCGACTTGGGTCGACTTGGTTGCCTCGAGTCATCGTGTTAACTCAGTTGACTCAGGTCATCGGGTCAACTCAGTTGACTCCGGTCATTGGGTCAACTCAGTTGACTCAAGTCATCAGGTCAACTTAGTTGACTCAGGTCACTGGGTCGAGTCGGTCGACGCGGTTGACTCAGGTCACCAGGTCGACTTGGGTTGCCGGATCGACTCGGGCCTCTAGATCAAGATGGATCATCGGGTCAACTCAAGTTACTAGCGAGATCAACTCAGGTCACCACATGGGTCGCCAACACTAGATCAACTTGGGTCACCAGATTAGCTTGGGTCACCAGCTAGATCAGCTCTGGTCGCCATATCAGCTTATGTCACCAACTAGATCAACTCAGGTCGCCAGCCAATAACTTTGACTGCCATAATAAATTGGGTCACCATAGTGACTCGGGTCGCTAGGTCAACTTGGTTGACTCAGGTCATAGGGTCGACTCGGTTGACTCAGTTGACTCAGGTCATTGGGTCGACTCAGTTGACTCATGTCACTGGGTCGACTCGAGTCACCAGGTCGACTCGGTTGACTCAGGTCACTAGGTCGACTCGGGTCAACTCAGTCACCTTACTAACTTAGGTAGACTTGGTTGACTTGGGTCACCAGGTCAACTTAGGTCATCAGGTCAACACGGTTGACTCAGGTCACTAGGTCAACTCTGTCGACTCAGGTCACCAAGTCAGCTGGGTCGACTTAGTCAACTCTGGTCACCGGGTCGACTCAGTTGATTCGAGTCACCGGGTCACTGGGTCGACTCGGTTGGCTCGGGTCATCGAGTTGACCAGGTTGACTCGGGTCACTGGGTCGACTCGGTGGACTCGAGTCGACTCGATTGACTCAGGTCGAGTTGGTTGCCGGCTCGACTCGGGCCTCTGGATCGGGATGGGTCACTGGATCAACTCAAGTCGCTAGCGAGATCAACTCAGGTCACCACACGGATCACCAACTAGATTTACTCAGGTCGCCATATCAGCTTGGGTCACCAACCAGATCAGCTCTTGTCACCAGATCACCTGACAAAATTAGTTCACCAACCAGATCAGGTTAGGTCACCAATTAGATCAACTCAGGTCGCTAGATTAGCTCTGGTCGCCAGTGAGTAACTCCGACTGCCATAATAAATTGGGTCACCACAAAAACCCTGGTCGCTGGTCGACTCAGTCAACTCAGTCAACTTGATCAACTCGGGTCACCGGGTCAACTCGGGTCATCGGGTCAACTCGGGTCACTGGGTCGACTCGGTCGACGTGGGTCACCGAGTCGACTTGGGTTGCCGAATCAACTTAGGCTCGAGTCGACTTGGGTTGACACGGGTCGACCTAGTCGACTCAGGTCACTAGGTTGACTCAATTGATTCAGGTCACTAGGTCAACTCAGTCGACTCTGGTTTACTCGGGTCGACTCGGTCACCTGACCGACTCGGGACACCACGTCGACTCAGTCGACTCGGTTGACTCGGGTCATCGAGTCGACTCGGTTGACTCGGGTCATCGAGTCGACTCGGTTGACTCAGGTCACTCGGTCAACTCGATAGACTCGGGTCACCGAGTCGACTTGGGTTGCCGGATTGACTCAGGCCTCTGGATCAGGACGGGTCACTGGATCAACTCAAATCGCTAGCAAGATCAACTCAGGTCACCACACGGGTCGCCAACTAGATCAACTTGAGTCACCAAATCAACTTGGGTCACCAGCCAGATCAGCTCTGGTCTCCAGATGACCTGACAAAATTAGGTCACTAGCCAGATCAGCTTAGGTCACCCACTAGATCAATTCAGGTTGCCAGCTCAGCTCTGGTCGCCAGCTAGTAACTTTAACTGCCATAATAAATTAGGTCACCACAGCGACTTGGGTCACTGGGTCGACTCAGTTGACTCGGGTCATCGGGTCAACTCGGTCGACTCAGTTGACTTGGGTCACCAGGTCGACTCGGTTGACTCGAGTCATTGGGTCGACTCAGTTGACTCGGGTCACTGGGTCGACTCAATTGAGTCAGGTCACTGGGTCGACTCGGTCAACTTAGGTCATCGGGTCGACTCAGTCACTAACCGACTCGGTCGACTCAGGTCGACTCGGATCACCGGGTTGAATCGATCGACTTGGTTGACTCGGGTCACCGCGTCAACTCAGTTGACTCGGGTCGACTCGGTTGACTCAGGTCACTGGGTTGGACTCAGTTGACTCAGGTCACCGGGTCGACTCGATTGACTCAGGTCACCGGGGTCGACTCGGGTCACCGGGTCAACTCGGTTGACTCGGATGATCGAGTCGACTCGGTCGACTCGGATCGACTTGGGTTGTTGGATCAACTCAAGCCTCTAGATCAGGATGGGTCACTAGATCAACACAAGTCGCTAGCGAGATCAACTCAGGTCACCACACAGGTCGCCAACTAGATCAACTCGAGTCGCCAGATCAGATTGGGTCACCAGCCAGATCAGCTCTGGTTGCTAGATCACCTCACAAAATTAGGTCGACAGCCAATTAGCTCTGGTCACTAGATCACCTCACAAAATTAGGTCGACAACCAGATCAGCTTAGGTTGCCAACTAGATCAATTCAGGTCGCTAGATCAACTCTGGTCGCTAGCCAATAACTTTGACTGCCATAATAAATTGGGTCACCACAGCGACTCGGGTCGCTGGGTCGACTCGGTCGAGTCGGGTCACTGGGTCGACTTGGTTGACTTAGGTCACTAGGTCAACTCGGTCGACTCAGTTGACTCAGGTCACCGGGGTTGACTCGGTTGACTCAAGTCACCGGGTCGACTTAGGTCGACTCGGTTGACTTGGGTCACCAGGTCGACTCAATTGACTCAGGTCATCGGGTCAACTCAGTTGACTCAGGTCATCGAGTCGACTCGATCGACTCGGGTCACTAGGTTGACTCGGTCGACGCGGTTGACTCAAGTCACCGGGTTGACTTGGGTTGCCGGATCGACTTAGGCCTCTAAATCGGGATGAGTCACTTGGTCAACTCAAGTCGCTAGCGAGATCAACTCAGGTCACCACACGGGTCGCCAACTAGATCAACTCAGGTCACCACACGGGTCGCCAACTAGATCAACTCAGGTCGCCAGATCAGCTTGGGTCACCAGCTAGATCAGCTCTGGTCACCAGATCACCTAACAAAATTAGGTCACCAGCCAGATCAGCTTATGTCACCAACTAGATCAACTCGGGTCGCCAGCCAGTAACTTCGACTGCCATAATAAATTGGGTCACCACAGTGACTCAGGTCGCTGGGTCGACTCGGTTGACTCAGGTCACAGGGTCGACTCGGTTGACTCAAGTCATCGGGTCGACTCGGTTGACTCATGTCACTGGGTCAACTCAGGTCACCGGGTCGACTTAGTTGACTTAGGTCACCAGGTCGACTCAGTTGACTCAGGTCACCGAGTCGACTCGGGTCGACTCAGTCACCTTACTGACTTAGGTCAACTTGGTTGACTCAGGTCACCATGTCAACTCAGGTCATTGGGTTGACACGGTTGACTCGGGTCACTGGGTTAACTCTATCGACTCGGTTGACTCGGGTCACCGAGTCGACTCAGTCGACTCTGGTCACCCGGGTCGACTTGGTTGATTCGGGTCACCGGGTCACTGGTCGACTCGGTTGGCTCGGGTCATCGGGTCGACTCGGGTCACTGGGTCGACTCGGTTGACTCAGGTCGACTGGGTCGACTTAGTCAACTCTAGTCACCGGGTCGACTCGGTTGATTCGGGTCACCGGGTCACTAGGTCGACTCGGTTGGCTCGGGTCATCGGGTCGACTCAGGTCACTGGGTCGACTCGGTTGACTCAGGTCGACTGGGTCGACTTAGTCGACTCTGGTCACCGGGTCGACTCGGTTGATTCAGGTCACCGGGTCACGAGTCGACTCGGTTGGCTCAGGTCATCAGGTCGACTCGTTGACTCGGGTTGCTAGCTCGACTTGGGTTGCTGGCTCGACTCGAGCCTCTAGATCGAGACGGGTCATTGGATCAACTCAAGTCGCTAGCGAGATCAACTCAGGTCACCACATGGGTCGGCAACTAGATTTACTCGAGGTCACCATATCAGCTTGGGTCACCAACCAGATCAGCTCTTATCGCCAGATCACCTGACAAAATTAGTTCACCAGCCAGATCAGGTTAGGTCGCTAACTAGATCAACTCGGGGTGCTAGATCAGCTCTAGTCGCCAGTGAGTAACTCTGACTACCATAATAAATTAGGCCACCATAAAAACCCCGGTCGCTGGGCTCGACTTGGTTGACTCAGGTCACCGGTCGACTCAGTTGACTCGGGTCATTGGGTCGACTCGGTCAACTCGGGTCACCGGGTCGACTCGGGTCATCGGGTCACTGGGTCGACTCGGGTCACCGAGTCGACTTGGGTTGCTGGATTGACTCAAGCCTCGAGTCGACTTGGGTTGACACGGGTCGACCTAGTCAACTCAGGTCACCGGGTCGACTCAATTGATTCAGGTCACTAGGTTGACTCAGTCGACTCTGGTTGACTCGGGTCGACTTAGTCACCTGACCGACTCAGTTGACTCGGGTCACCACGTTGACTCGGTCGACTCGGTTGACTCAGGTCGACTCAGTTGACTCGGGTCATCGGGTCGACTCAGTTGACTCAGGTCACTCGGTCGATTCGGTTGACTCGGGTCACTTGGTCAACTCGGGTCGACTTAATCACCTGACTGACTTAGGTCGACTTAGTTGACTCGGGTCACCAGGTCGACTCAGTTGACTCAGGTCACTGGGTCAACTCTGTCGACTCAGGTCACCAGGTCGACTGGGTCAACTCAGTCGACTCAGGTCACCGGGTCGACTCAGTCACTTGACCGACTCGGTTGATTCGGGTCACTGGGTCGACTCGGTTGACTCAAGTCACTGGGTCGACTCGATTGACTCGGGTCGACTCGAGTGACTCGGGTCACCGGGTCAACTCGGGTTGACTCGGGCCTCTAGATCAGGAGGGGTCATTGGATCAACTCAAGTTTCTAGCGAGATCAACTCAAGTCACCACACGGGTCCCCAACTAGATTTACTCAGGTCACCATATCAGCTTGGGTCACCAGCCAAATCAACTCTTGTCGCCAAAATCACCTGACAAAATTAGTTCGCCAGCTAGATCAGGTTAGGTCGCCAACTAGATCAACTCGGGTTGCTAGATCAGCTCTGGTCGCCAATGAGTAACTCCAACTGCCATAATAAATTAGGTCACCACAGAAACCCCAGTCGCTGGGTCGACTCGGGTCGACTCGATTGACTCGGGTCATTGGGTCGACTCGGTCAACTCGGGTCACCGGG
The DNA here is from genome assembly GCA_027943335.1 of Chamaecyparis obtusa. NCBI lineage: Eukaryota > Viridiplantae > Streptophyta > Pinopsida > Cupressales > Cupressaceae > Chamaecyparis > Chamaecyparis obtusa. The sequence goes on from BSBK01012413.1 coordinate 82,497, forward strand.
TCGACTCGGTTGACTCAGGTCATCAGGTCGACTTGGGTCACTGGGTCGACTCGGGTCACCGAGTCGACTTGGGTTGCTGGATCGACTCAGGCCTCAAGTTGACTTGGGTTGACACGGGGTCGACCTAGTCTACTAAGGTCTCCTGGTCGACTCGGGTCGACTCAATCGATTCAGGTCACTGGGTCGACTCAATCACCTAGACTGACTCGGTCATCTCAGGTCACCATGTCGACTCGATTGACTCTTGTCATCGGGTTGACTCAGTTGACTCAGGTCACTGGGTCAACCGATTGACTCAGGTCACTGGGTCGACTCGGTCACCACACGGGTCAACAACTAGATCAAGTTAGGTAGCTAGCGAGATCAACTCAGGTCACCACACTGGTCCCCCACTAGATCAACTCGGATCGCCAGATCAGCTTGGGTCACCAGCCAGATCAGCTGTGGTCGCCAGATCAGCTTGGGTCACCACATTGACTCAGGTCGCCACATTACTTGGCCAACTCGGGTCACCAGCCAGATCAACTCAGGTGACTCGGTTGACTCAGGTTATCGGGTCGACTCGGGTCGACTTGGGTTGCCAGATCAACTCGGGCCTCGAGTCGACTTGGGTTGACTTGGGTCACCAGGTCGATGCGGGTTGTCAGGTCAACACGAGTCACCGGTTCGACATGGGTCGCCAGTTTGACACGGGTCACTGGGTCGACACGGGTCACTGGGTCGACGCGAGTCACTGGGTCGACGCGGGTCACTAGGTCGACGCAGGTCGCTGGGTTGACTCGGGTCGTCAAGTTGACTCGGGTCGCCGGGTCAACTCAGGTTATTGGATCGACTCGGGTCTCTAGATCAGGACAGGTCACTTGATCAACTCGGGTCACCACATGAGTCACCAATTAGATCAACTCAGGTCACCAGATCAGCTTGGGTCACTAGCCAAATCTGCTCTGGTCGCCAAATCACCTAACCGACTCGGGTCGCCAGCCAGATCAGCTTGGGTCACCACATCACCTGGCCAACTCGGTTCGCCAGATCAACTCAGGACACGACATCGACTCAGGTAGTTAGCTAGATCATCTCAGATCACCAATCGCCCGATGAACTCAGGTCGGGTGGGGGTCTCTAGATCGAGTCGAGTCACCAGATCAAGTCGGGTCCCGAGCCAGATCAAGCTAGGTCACCACATCGACTCGGGTCACCAGCCAGATTAGGTCAGGTCACTAGATAGCCTGACCTACTTAGATCTCCAGTGAGTCTGTCCACTTTTGAATGATTGACCCATACTCCTCTTCAAGTATTATCATAGTCAAGTCTCCGCTTCTAGCTCGACAATAAGAAGGGCGTGACTCCATGTATTGGCCTGAGTGATTTTTTTTTTAACTCTGGTTTTTTTCATTCTTTTGTCGTAGGGAGCCTCCTTTGTCTATTTTTTTTACAACTTTTGACCTCGCTCACGATCAAGCTAGGCCAACTCATTTAAACTTGGATCGCATAAATCTAATATGCACAATAGTAATGTTGATGAGTATGCAAACACATCAATGAAGTCATCTCAGTATGTCAAGTCCCCCAACTTAGATCACTCGAGTCGCATAAGTAACTCAGATAGCCATAATAAATTAGGTCACCATAGTGACTCGGGTCACTAGGTCGACTCAGGTCACGGGGTCGACTCGGGTCATCAAGTCAACTCAGGTTGCTGGGTTGACATAGCCGAATCGACTCAGGTCTTTGGATCGGGACGGGTCACTTGATCAACTCGTGTCGCTAGCCAAATCAACTTAGGTCATCACATGGGTCGCCAACTAGATCAACTCGGGTCGCTAGATCAGCTCTGGTCACCAGATCACCTGACCAACTTAGGTCGCCAACCAAATCAGCCTTGATCGCCACATTGACTCAGGTTGCCACATCACCTAGCCAACTTGGGTCGCCAGCCAGATCAACTCGAGTTGCCAGATCGACTCGGGACACCACATCGACTCAGGTAGTCAGCTAGATCATCTTGGATCCCTAGATCGCTCGATGAACTCAACTCAGGTGGGGTCTCTAGATCAAGTCGGGTCACCAGATCAAGTCGGGTCCTGAGCTAGATCAACTTAGGTCACCACATCGACTTAGGTCACCAGCCAGATCAGGTCCCTAGCCAGATCAACTCAGGTCACCACATCCAATATGCACAATAGTAATGCTGATGAGTATGCAAACTCATCAATGAAGTCATCTCAGTATGCCAAGTTGTCAAGTCCTCCAACTTAGATCAGTCGAGTCGCATAAGTAACTCCAACTACCATAATAAACTTAGATCACTCAGGTCGTTAGGTCGACTCGGGTTGCCGGCTTGACTCGGGTCTCTAGATCGCGATAGGTCGCTGGATCAACTCGGGTTGCTAGCTAGATTAACTCAAGTCACCCACATCGACTTGGGTCATCACCTAGATCAGCTCAGGTTGCCACACTCACCTAACCAACTCAGGTCAGGTCGGGTCACCAGATTAATTCGGGGTCACCAGCCAGATCAACTTAGGTTGCCACATCAACTCGAGTATCCAGATAGATCAGCTCGGGTCACCAAATCACCTAACTAACTTAGGTCAGGTTGGTTAGGTCTCCTGATCAGGTCGGGTCACCGGATCAACTCAGGTCGCTAATTAGATCAACTCGGGTCACTAACATGATCAACTCGGGTCAACACATCAGCTTATGTTGTTAACACATTCCAATATGCCAAGCTGTCTAGTTTTGCTAGCTCGGATCACTCGAGTCGCATAAGTAACTCGTATTGCCAAAACAACTTGGGTCACCTAATTAACTCGAGTCATCAGATCGACTCGGGTCGCCAGATCGACTCGGGTCACCGGATCGACTCGAGTCCTCGAATCGACTCGGGTCACCGTATTGACGCAGGTCACCGGATCGACTCAGGTCTCCAGATCAGGATGGGTCGTCCGATCGACTCGGTTCATCGGATCGATTCGGGTATCCAGATAGATCAAATCAGGTCACCAAATCACCTGACTAACTTAGGTTAGGTCGGGTCTCTGGATCGAGTCGGGTCACCAGATCAAATTGGGTCTCCAGCCAGATCAACTCGGGTCAACACATCGACTCGAGTCACCAACCAGATCAACTTGGGTCGCCAGACCAACTCAGGTCAGGTCGGGTAAGGTCTCCAGATTGGGTCAAGTCGCGGGATCATTTCAGCTCGCCAGCCAGATCAACTCGAGTTGCTACATCGACTCGACTCGACTCGCCAACCAGATCAGCTCAGGTCATTAGATCACCTGACCAACTCGAGTCAGGTCGACGGATGAAGTCAGATCGCCAGATCAACTCAGGTCGCCAGCCAGATCAACTCAGATCTTCACATCGACTTAGGTCGCCAGCCAAATCAGCTCGGGTCACCAAATCAACTCGGGGTCCACCAGCCAGATCAACTCGGGTTAACAAATTTGAGTTTTGACCCCACTCGCAAGCGAGCTAGGCTAACTCATTCAAACTTGGATCGCCTCAATCTAATATGCATAATAGTAATACTAACGAGTATGCAAACTCATCATGAAGTCAACTAAGTATGCCAGCCTGATCAACTCAGGTCAACAAATTGACTCGGGTCACCAACCAGATCAACTCGGGTCACCAGATTGCCAGGCCAAGTTGGGTCGGGTCGGGTTGGGTCAGGTCTCTAGATCGGGTTGGGTCAGTCTCTAGATCGGGTCGGGTTGCCAGATCAATCTTGTCGCCAACCAGATCAACTCAGGTCGCCACATCGACTCGGGTCGTCAGCCAGATCAGCTCGGGTCACCACATCACCTAACCAACTCGGGTTAGTCGGGTCACCCGATCAATTTGGGTCACTAAGTTGGGTGTGACTCCATGAATGGCACGAGTGGTTTTCTTTTTCAACTCTAGTTTTTTCATTCTTTTAAGCCTCCTTTGTCTATTTTTTTAGGACTTTTGACCCCGCCCTGAGGATCGCCAACGAGCTCGACCGGATCCTGTCCGAGATCTTGCTCGTGAGCGAGCTCACCGGGATCCCGTCGCCAACGAGCTAGGCGTGACTCCATGGATGGCTCTAGTGATTTAAGTTTTTTATAACTTGAAAATTTTGTTCTTTTCCTTGTATAGAGCCTCCTTTATCCATTTTTTCCTACGAGTTTCGACCCCGCCAGCGACCTTGTTAAGTTCTCATCGCAGGTCTTGCCCTACTACCACGAAAGCCTCCCAGCGGTTATATGAAATGACCCCGGGTCATTTCAACACTGCGTCTAACAATAACTAGTCAGACTGCATCAAATGATGTCCACCTCGATCCATGCCAACTCATTCAAACTTGGATCACCCTCATTCAAACTTGGATCACCTCAATCTAATATGCACAATAGTAATGCTGACAAGTATGCCAACTCATCAATGAAGTCGCCTTAGCATGCCAAGCTGTCAAGTCCCCCAACTTGAATTACTCCAGTCGCATAAGTAATTCGGATCATTGGATCGACTCGCATCGCCGAGTCAACTCGGGTTTCTGGATCGACACGAGTCCCCAAAACAACTTGGGTTGCCAGTCGGATCAACTCGGGTCACCATCCAGATCAACTCAGGTCGCAAGATCACCTGACTAACTTAGATTGACGAAGTTGCCTAGCCAACTTGGATCGCTAGACTTGCCAGATCGACTCGAATCACTGGAGTCGTCAGATCGACTCAGATCTCTATTTCAAGTCGGCCCTATTGCCACGAAGGCATCCCAATGATAACCAGTCAGATCGCAAGTTAAATCACATCAAATGATGTTCACCTCGATCTGTGCTAACTCATTCAATCTTGGATCACCTCGATCCAATATGCCAAGCTGTCAAGTCCACCAGCTCAGATCACTCGAGTTGCATAAGTAACTCAGATCGCCAGAACAACTCGGGTCACCAGATCGACACAGGTCGTCAAATCCACTCGGGTTGCCGAATCAACTCGAGTCGTCGGATCGACTCGGGTCTCCAGATTAGGACGGGTTGTCAGATCGACTCGGGCCGCCAGCCAAATCTACTCGGGTCCCTACATCGACTCAGGTATCCATATAGATCATATTGGGTCGCCAAATCACCTGACTAACTAAAGTTAGGTCAAGTTTGGTCGGGTCAGGTCTCCGGATTGGGTCGGGTCACCGGATCAACTTGGGTCAACATATCGACTCGAGTCGCCAACCAGAACAACTCGGGTCACCAGATTGCCAGACCAACTCGGGTTGGGTCGGGTCAGGTCTTCAGATCGGGTCAGGTCACGGGATCATTTTGGGTCGCCAGCCAGATCAACTCGGGTCGCCACATCAACTCGACTCACCAACCAGGTCAGGTCGGGTCACCAGATCACCTGACCAACTCGGTCAGGTCGACGGATGAAGTCGGATCGCTGGATCAACTCAGGTCGCTAGCCAGATCAACTTGGGTCACCACACCAACTCAGGCCGCCAGCCAAATCAGCTCAGGTCGCGAGATCAACTCAGGTCAACAAATGTGACTTTTGACCCCACTCACAAGTGAGCTAGGCTAACTCATTCCAAGTCTCTCATGGAAAAGTCCATGACTTCCCATTCCTATACCTATGCTGACGAGTATGCCAACTCATCAATGAATTCGGCTCAGCATGCCAAGTTGTCAAGTCCCCCAACTTGAATTACTCCAGTCACATAAGTAATTTAGATCACCAGAACAACTCGGGTCACCGGATCGACTCAATTCACCGGATTGACTTGGATCACCGGATCACTAGAGTCGGCAAAGTAACCCAGATCTCTAGGGTCATAACGGGATAGGTATTGTTTACGGATGTAACGACCTCTGAGATGAGCCCAACTCGTCAATCGGAGCCAGCTCGCCAATCTGATTGAGCTAGCCGATCTGAGCCAACTCACCGATTTGAGCTAGCAAGACACCTCTCAAGAATTGAGTTTGAGAACTTCTCCACTAATGAGTTGTCCTCAAGATGTGAACTTGCATCCAGATTAGGACTTGTGGCTTGCACGAGCCAATGTCATGAAGACCTCCTACGTACATGCAACCAATGCATCTCATAGTCCAACATAGTTCTGAACTAGCTCATTACGCCACCATCTCGCACATGTTCCAAGTCTCCCATGGAAAAGTCCCCAACTTCCCATTCCAATACCTAGTTGATTTCACCTCGGATCGAGTCCCCAACAAGATCCAATGCCACTCTGCACAAAGCAGTCCATGCTACTTCATGCAGCTCGAATGACACCTCGACTTGACTCTAAACCTTACCCAGGCCAAAACTATTAACAACTTGTCGCACAACCCCATGAATGCTCCTCGAATCAAGTCCCTGACATGACCCTACTCCTGAGTGCACCAAACAACTCCTTTGTTACACCTCGGATCGAGTCCCTTACATGTCAGTTCAAGTCAGTCGACGTGTTAGCTCTATTTCTAGTATGAGGTGATCTTGTCACATCAACACTACACCCATCCATTGTAAGTTAGCCATACCACCACAAAGTCATCCAACAGTCATTATGAAATGACCCCTATCACATCAAGCTGTGTTGGTTTGTTTCAAGTCGGCCCTATTGCCACGAAGGCATCCCAATGGTAACTAGTCAAATCGCATCAAATGATGTTCACCTCGATCTATGCCAATGCTGCCTATGATTGATTTGCTAGCTCTCTACGGATATTTTTGGATATGCCATTTGATACCTGAATGCTATGCATGGGTTCGTGCATAGACGATTCGAGCTGAGCTTAAGGATGTTGAGTTCTCAAGTGAATATGAATAGGCGAGTTGTTCTATGGAGTAGAACTCAGGAATGCATGATGGATTGAGCTCATCTCGCGGATCCGAGCCAGCTCGTTGATCCGATCCAGCTTGTCGATCTGAGCCAGCTCGACGATCCGAGCCAGCTCGTCAAGTTGAGCCTTTTACGAGATTTAAATTTTTTGCGACCTATCGACGTCGGCAAGCATTTGTATGGGGGAGAAAGACTCGGACTAATAACTTATCCTCGTAGGGGAGGTGTTGTTGGTGGATGTGAGGATTTTTGAGATGAGACCCAAGCTGGAACAAATTCTAGTGCGCATTGTGATTAGAGCTAAGCTAAAGGATATTGAGTTCTCAAAGGAATACAAATAGGCAAGTTGTTTTATGGAGTAGAACACGGGAATGCATGATGGATCCGATCCGATTTGAGCCGAGCCGGCTCGGCGATCCGAGCCAGCCAGCTTGGAAAACCGAGCCGGCTCGCTCGGCAAACCGTGCCAGCTCGCCGATTCGAGTCAGCTCGCTCGGTGATCCGAGCCAGCTCGCTTGGCGATCCGAGCCTTTTACGAGATTTTAAGTTTTTGTGACTTATCGGCGTCGGCAAGCATTTCTACGTGGGAGCAAGACTCGGACTAATAACTTATATAGGGGAGGTGTTGTTGGTGGATGTAAGGATCTTTGAGATGAGACTCGAGATGGAATGGATTCTAGTGCCCATTGTGATTCGAGCTGAGCTAAAGGATGTTGAGTTCTCAAGTGAATACAAATAGGTGAGTTGTTCTATGGAGTAGAACACGGGAATGCATGATGGATTGAGCTCAGCTCGTCGATCCGAGCCAGCTCACGGATTCGAGCTAGCTTGTCGAGCTGAGTCTTTTACGAGATTTAAAGTTTTCGTGACCTATCCGTGTCGGCGAGCATTTCTACGGGGGAGCAAGACTTGGACTAATAACTTATATAGGGGAGGTGGTGTTGGTGGATGGAAGGATCTTTGAGATGAGACCCGAGCTGGAACGGATTCTAGTGCGCGTTGTGATTCGAGTTGAGCTAAAGGATGTTGAATTCTCAAGTGATTACAAATAGGCGAGTTATTCCATGGAGTAGAACACGGGAATGCATGATGGATTGAGCTCAACTCGGCGATCCGAGCCAGCTCGGCGATCCGAGCCAGCTCGGCGATCCGAGCCAGCTCGGCGATCCGAGCCAGCTCGGCGATCCGAGCCAGCTCGGCGATCCGAGCCAGCCCGTCGAGCTGAGTCTTTTACAAGATTTAAATTTTTTGTGACCTTTCGGCGTTGGCGAGCATTTCTACGGGGGAGTAAGACTCGGACTAATAACTTATATAGGGGAGGTGTTGTTGGTGAATGTAAGGATCACTGAGATGAGACCCGAGCTGGAACGGATTCTAGTGCGCGTTATGATTCGAGCTGAGCTAAAGGATGTTCAGTTCTCAAGTGAATACAAAGAGGTGACTCATTCTATGGAGTAGAACATGGGAATGCATGATGGAATGAGCTCAGATCGCCGATCCGAGCTAGCTCGTCGATCCGAGCCACGGGTATGTACGATCCGAGCCAGCCCGTCGAGCTGAGTCATTTATGAGATTTAAATTTTTTGTGACCTTTCGGCGTTGGCGAGCATTTCTACGGGGGAGCAAGACTCGGACTAATAACTTATATAGGGGAGGTGTTGTTGGTGAATGTAAGAATCATTGAGATGAGATCCGAGCTGGAACGGATTCTAGTACGCGTTGTGATTCGAGCTGAGCTAAAGGATGTTCAGTTCTCAAGTGAATACAAAGAGGTGAGTCATTCTATGGAGTAGAACATGGGAATGCATGATGGAATGATCTCAGATCGTCGATCCGAGCTATCTCGTCGATCCGAGCCAGCTCGCTGATCCGAGCCATGGGTATGTAGGTAGTTTTCATGAGATCGGCTCGCCCGGCCCACAAGTCAAACATCGATTCTCTTATTAAGGGTGAGCCCTTGTCTAGCGTTTGGGTCGCTCGGTACAAGCTGTTCGATTTGTAATGTGTGCAAAGCTTTTGGGTTGATATTTGGAAGATTTAAATTTTTTGTGAGCTATTCTCCTCGTTTCACTTGATATTTTTGAAGATTTGAATTATTTGTGAGCTATTCTCCCCGTTTCCCTTGATTTTTTTGGAAGAATTGGAATTTTTGAGAGTTGTTCTCTTCGCCTCAAATTTCTACGGAAGAGCAAGACTTGGACTAATAACTTATATAGGGGAGGTGTTGTTGGTGAATGAAAGGATCTTTGAGATGAGACCCGAGCTGGAACGGATTCTAGTGCGCGTTGTGATTCAAGCTGAGCTAAAGGATGTTCAGTTCTCAAGTGAATACAAAGAGGTGAGTCGTTTTATGGAGTAGAACACGGGAATGCATGATGGAATGAGCTCAGATCGACGATCCGAGTCAGCTCGCTGATCTGAGCCACGGGTATGTAGGCAGTTTTCATGAGATCGGCTCGCCCGGCCCACAAGTCAAACACTGATTCTCTTATTAAGGGTGAGCCCTTGTCTAGCGTTTGGGTCGCTCGGTACAAGCTGTTTGATTTGTAATGTGTGCGAAGCTTTTGGGTTTGATATTTGGAAGATTTGAATTTTTTGTGAGCTATTCTCCTCGTTTCACTTGATTTTTTTGAAGATTTGAATTATTTGTGAGCTATTCTCCCCATTTCCCTTGATTTTTTGGAAGATTTGGATTTGTTGCGAGTTGTTCTCTTCGCCTCAAATTTCTACGGAAGAGCAAGACTTGGACTAATAACTTATATAGGGGAGGTGTTGTTGGTGAATGCAAGGATCTTTGAGATGAGACCCGAGCTGGAACGGATTCTAGTGCACGTTGTGATTCGAGCTGAACTAAAGGATGTTTAGTTCTCAAGTGAATACAAAGAGGTGAGTCATTTATGGAGTAGAAGACGGGAATGCATGATGGAATGAGCTCAGATCGCCGATCCGAGCTAGCTTGTCGATCCGAGCCACGGGTATGTAGTCAGTTTTCATGAGATCGGATCGTCCGGGCCACAAGCTAGCTATTTTTTGTGAGCTATTCTCTTTGTTTCCTTTGATTTTTTTGGAAGACTTGCATTTTTTGTGAGCTATTCTCTTCGTTTCAATTGAATTTTTGGAAGTTATGCATTTTTTGTGATGTAGTCTCTTCGTTTCACTTGCATTTTTGGGAGATTTGATTTTTTTTGTGAGCTATTCTCTTCTTTTCCCTTGAATTTTTTTTTGCAAGACTTGCATTTTTTGTGAGCTATTCTCTTCGTTTCAATTGAATTTTTAGAAGTTTTGAATTTTTTGTGATCTATTCTTCTTTGTTTCACTTGTATTTTTGAGAGATTTGAAATTTTTGTGAGATATTCTCTTCGGCTCAAATTTCTACGGAAGTGCAATACTTGGACTAATAACTTATATAGGGGAGGTGTTGTCCGCGGAAGCTCCCCCATGCCCCTCTAATAGAATCAGTGCTAGTGATCCCGTTTTGAAATCCGACGGACGGATGGATGAGCAGGTCGGATTTCAAAACGGGATCAGCAGCACTGATTCCATTAGAGGGGCATGAAGCCACCTGATTGCTATGCGGGGGCTGCTCAAAGTCCCGTCTTTCGAGTCGCTCGACGGCGCAAGTCGGAAAGGGTTCGACAGCGGTTGTCGTTCCAATGCGTCGTCGCAGTGACATGGAAGGCGATCTTCGGGTTAGCCCTTGTCTAGCTTTTGGGTCGCTTGGTACAAGCGATCTGCTATGTACTTTCCGCGAACCCCTATCCGGGTACTCGTTAGCTATGCATTGGCTCTTGCATGTGTGGAACGGAGAGATGCGGCCTTCACAGGGAGTCGGCCTGAAATAGTTCTGTGCGTGCGAATGGAGCCGCGTATAGCTTTTGGGTCGTTTGGATAGGGTGCCCCTCCAAGCGAATCAGTGCTGGTGCTCGGACGGATTTGCGGCTCAGATTTAAAATGTGAGGAGCATGCCTGATTTTATTTGAGGGGCATGAAGCCACCTGATTGCTATGCGGGGGCTCCCCTGGGTCGTCTCTTTTGGGTCACTCGATGGCGCAAGTCGGAGAAGGGTTCGACAACGGTAGTCGTTCCAGCGCGTCGTCATTAGTGATACTGAAGTCGATCTGTGTGCAGCCCCCGTCTAGCACTTGGGTCTGCATGCCGCAAGAAGATTTGAATTTTTTGTGAGTTAAAGTCTTTTTCTTTTTTTCGTTTCACTGGAGTTTTTGCGAGATTTGAAGTTTTTGTGAGCTATTCTCTTCGTTTCACTTAAATTTTTTGTGAGCTATTCTCTTCGTTTCACTTGAATTTTTGGAAGTTTTGAGTTTTTTGTGAGCTATCCTCTTCGTTTCACTTGAATTTTTGCAGGATTTGAATTTTTTGTGAGCTATTCTTCTTTGTTTCACTTGGTTTTTTGGAAGATTTGAATTTTTTGTGAGCTATTTTCTTTGTTTCCCTTGTTTTTTTTTGGAAGACTTGCATTTTTTGTGAGCTATTCTCTTCTTTTCCCTTGATTTTTTTTTTGCAAGACTTGGATTTTTTGTGAGCTATTCTCTTCATTTCAATTGAATTTTTGGAAGTTTTGAATTTTTTGTGATCTATTCTCTTTGTTTCACTTGTATTTTTGAGAGATTTGAAATTTTTGTGAGATATTCTCTTCGGCTCAAATTTCTACGAAAGTGCAATACTTGGACTAATAACTTATATAGGGGAGGTGTTGTCCGCGGAAGCTCCCCCATGCCCCTCTAATAGAATCAGTGCTGGTGATCCCGTTTTGAAATCCGACAGACGGACGGATGATTAGGTCAGATTTCAAAATGGGATCAGCAGCACTGATTCCATTACAGGGGCATGAAGCCACCTGATTGCTATGCGTGGGCTGCTCAAAGTCCCGTCTTTCGGGTCGCTCGATTGCGCAAGTCGGAAAGGGTTCGACAGCGGTTGTCGTTCCAATGCGTCGTCGTTGTGACATGTAAGGCGATCTTAGGGTCAGCCCCCGTCTAGCTTTTGGGTTGCTTTGGTACAAGCGATCTGCTATGTACTTTCCGCGAAAACCCTATCCGGGTACTCGTTAGCTATGCGTTGTCTCTTGCATGTGTGCAACGAAGAGATGCGGCCTTCACAGGGAGTCGGCCTGAAACAGTTCTGTGCGTGCGAATGGAGCCGCGTATAGCTTTTGGGTCGTTTGGATAGGGTGCCCCTCCAAGTGAATCAGTGCTGGTGCTCGGATGGATTTGCGGCTCGGATTTAAAATGTGAGTAGCATGCCTGATTTTATTGGAGGGGCATGAAGCCACCTGATTGCTATGCGGGGGCTCCCCTGGGTCGTCTCTTCTGGGTCACTCGATGGCGCAAGTCGGAGAAGGGTTCAACAACGGTAGTTGTTCCAGCGCGTCGTCATTAGTGATACTGAAGTCGATCTGTGGGCGAGCCCCGGTCTAGCATTTGGGTCTGCATGCGGCAAGAAGATTTGAATTTTTTGTGAGTTAAGTCTTTTTCGTTTCACTGGAGTTTTTGCGAGATTTGAAGTTTTTTGTGAGCTATTCTCTTCGTTTCACTTGAATTTTTGGAAGTTTTGAATTTTTTGTGAGCTATTCTCTTCGTTTCACTTGAATTTTTTGAAGTTTTGAATTTTTTGTGAGCTATTCTCTTCCTTTCACTTGAATTTTTGCAGGATTTGAATTTTTTGTGAGCTATTCTTCTTTGTTTCACTTGGTTTTTTCGAAGATTTGAATTTTTTGTGAGCTATTCTCTTTGTTTCCCTTGATTTTTTTTTGGAAGACTTGCATTTTTTGTGAGCTATTCTCTTCGTTTCAATTGAATTTTTGGAAGTTATGCATTTTTTGGTGATGTAGTCTCTTCGTTTCACTTGCATTTTTGGGAAATTTGATTTTTTTGTGAGCTATTCTCTTCTTTTTCCTTGATTTTTTTTGCAAGACTTGGATTTTTTGTGAGCTATTCTCTTCATTTCAATTGAATTTTTGGAAGTTTTGAATTTTTTGTGATCTATTGTTCTTTGTTTCACTTGTATTTTTGAGAGATTTGAAATTTTTGTGAGATATTCTCTTCGGCTCAAATTTCTACGGAAGTGCAATACTTGGACTAATAACTTATATAGGGGAGGTGTTGTCCGCGGAAGCTCCCCCATGCCCCTCTAATAGAATCAGTGCTGGTGATCCCGTTTTGAAATCCGACAGACGGACGGATGATTAGGTCGGATTTCAAAACGGGATCAGCAGCACTGATTCCATTAGAGGGGCATGAAGCCACCTGATTGCTATGCGGGGGCTGCTCAAAGTCCCGTCTTTCGGGTCGCTCGATGACGCAAAGTCGGGAAGGGTTCGACAGCGGTTGTCGTTCCAATGCGTCGTCGCTGTGACATGGAAGGCGATCTTCGGGTCAGCCCCCGTCTAGCTTTTGGGTTGCTTTGGTACAAGCGATCTGCTTGTACTTTCCGCGAAACCCTATCCGGGTATTCGTTAGCTATGCGTTGTTTCTTGCATGGGTGGAACGGAGAGATGCGGCCTTCACAGGGAGTCGGCTTGAAACAGTTCTGTGCGTGCGAAAGGAGCCGCGTATAGCTTTTGGGTCGTTTGGATAGGGTGCCCCTCCAAGTGAATCAGTGCTGGTGCTCGGACGGATTTGCGGCTCGGATTTAAAATGTGAGTAGCATGCCTGATTTTATTGGAGGGGCATGAAGCCACCCGATTGCTATGCGGGGGCTCCCCTGGGTCGCCTCTTTTGGGTCACTCGATGGCGCAAGTCGGAGAAGGGTTCGACAACGGTAGTCGTTCCAGCGCGTCATCATAGTGATACTGAAGTCGATTTGTGGGCGAGCCCCCGTCTAGCTCTTGGGTCTGCATGCCGCAAGGAGATTTGAATTTTTCGTGAGTTTAAGTCTTCGTTTTTCCTTGATTTTTTTTTGGAAGACTTGAATTTTTGGAAGTTCTGAATTTTTTTGTGAGCTATTATCTTTCGTTTCACTTGAATTTTTGCAAGATTTGAAATTTTTGTGAGCTATTCTCTTTGTTTCACTTGGTTTTTTTTGGAAGATTTGAATTTTTGTGAGCTATTCTCTTTGTTTCCCTTTGTTTTTTTTTTTTTGTTTTTTTTTGGGAAGACTTGCGTTTTTTGTGAGCTATTCTCTTCGTTTCAATTGAATTTTTGGAAGTTATGCATTTTTTGTGATGTAGTCTCTTCGTTTCACTTGGTTTTTTGGAAGATTTGAATTTTTTGTGAGCTATTCTCTTTATTTCCCTTTGATTTTTTTGGAAGACTTGCATTTTTTGTGAGCTATTCTCTTCGTTTCAATTGAATTTTTGGAAGTTATGCATGATGCATTTTTTGGGAGATTTGATTTTTTTTGTGAGCTATTCTCTTCTTTTCCTTTGAATTTTTTTTGCAAGACTTGCATTTTTTGTGAGCTATTCTCTTCGTTTCAATTGAATTTTTGGAAGTTTTGAATTTTTTGTGATCTATTCTTCTTTGTTTCACTTATATTTTTGAGAGATTTGAAATTTTTGTGAGATATTCTCTTCGGCTCAAATTTCTACGGAAGTGCAATACTTGGACTAATAACTTATATAGGGGAGGTGTTGTTCGCGAAGCTCCCCCATGCCCCTCTAATGGAATCAGTGCTGTGATCCCGTTTTGAAATCCGACAGATGGATGGATGATTAGGTCGGATTTCAAAACGGGATCAGCAGCACTGATTCCATTATAGGGGCATGAAAGCCACCTGATTGCTATGCGTGGGCTGCTCAAAGTTCTCATCTTTCAGGTCGCTCGACGGCGCAAGTCCGGAAATGGTTCGGCAGCGGTTGTCGTTCCAATGCGTCGTCGCAGCGACATGGAAGGTGATCTTCGGGTCAGCCCCTGTCTAGCTCTTGGGTTGCTTTGGTACAAGCGATCTGCTATGTACTTTCCGCGAACACCTATCCCGGTACTCGTTAGCTATGTGTTGGCTCTAGCACGCATGGAACGCAGAGATGCGGCCTTCACAGGGAGTTGGCCTGAAACAGTTCCGTGCCTTGCGAATGGAGCCGCGTATAGCTTTTCGGTCGTTTGGATAGGTGCCCCTCCAAGTGAATGAGTGTTGGTGCTCGGACGGATTTGCCGCTCGGATTTAAAAAATGTGAGCAGCAGCACAGATTCTATTGGAGGGGCATGAAGCCACCCAATTTTTATGCGTGGGCTCCCTTGGGTCGTGTCTTTTGGGTCACTCGATGGCGGAAGTCAGAGAAGGGTTCGACAGCGGTAGTCGTTCCAGCGCGTCGTCATAGTGATACTGAAGTCGATCTGTGGGCGAGCCCCCGTCTAGCTCTTGGGTCTGCATGTCGCAAGAAGATTTGAATTTTTTGAGTTAAGTCTCTTCGTTTCACTTGAATTTTTGCGAGATTTGAATTTTGTTTGTTGCGAGGTAGTAAAATTCTCTTCGTTTTGACTTGAAGTTTTGGATTTTTTGTGAGCTATTCTCTTCGTTTTTCCTTGGTTTTTGTTTTGGAAGACTTGAATTTTTTGTGGGCTATTATTTTATTCTTTTCACTTGAATTTTTGGAAGTTTTGAATGTTTTTGTGAGCTATTCTCTTCGTTTTCACTTGAAGTTTGCAAGATTTGAATTTTTTGTGAGCTATTCTGTTTGTTTCACTTGGTTTTTTTTGGAAGATTTGAATTTTTTGTGAGCTATTCTGTTTTGTTTCCCTTGATTTTTTTGTAAGACTTGCATTTTTGTGAGCTATTCTCTTCGTTTCAATTGAATATTTGGAAGTTGTGCATTTTTTGTGATTGTAGTCTCTTCGTTTCACTTGCATTTTTGGGAGATTTGATTTTATTTGTGAGCTATTCTCTTTTTTTTCCCTTGATTTTTTTGTGAGCTATTCTCTTCGTTTCAATTGAATTTTTGGAATTTCTGAATTTTTTGTGATCTATTCTTTTTGTTTCACTCGTATTTTTGAAAGATTTGAAATTTTTGTGAGATATTCTCGTCGGCTCAAATTTCTACGGAAGTGCAAGACTTGGACTAATACACTTATATAGGGGAGGTGTTGTCCGCGGAATCTCCCCCATGCCCCTCTAATAGAATCAGTGCTGGTGATCCCGTTTTGAAATCCGACAGACGGACGGATGATTAGGTCAGATTTCAAAACGCGATCAGCAGCACTGATTCCATTAGAGGGGCATGAAGCCACCTGATTGCTATGCGGGGGCTGCTCAAAGTCCCGTCTTTCGAAGGTCGCTCGACGGTGCAAGTCGGAAAGGGTTCGGCAGCGGTTGTCGTTCCAATGCGTCGTCGCAGTGACATGGAAGGCGATCTTCAGGTCAGCCCCCGTCTAGCTTTTGGGTTGCTTTGGTACAAGCGATCTGCTATGTACTTTCCGCGAACCCCTATCCGGGTACTCGTTAGCTATGCGTTGGCTCTTGCATGCGTGGAATGAAGAGATGCGGCCTTCACAGGGAGTTGCCGGAAATAGTTCTGCTCTTGTGAATGGAGCCGCGTATATAGCTTTTGAGTCGTTTGGGTAGGTGCGCCCCTCCAAGAGAATCAGTGCTGGTGCTCGGACGGATTGGTAGCTCGGATTTAAAATATGAACACTAGCACTGATTCTATTGGAGGGGCGCATTAGGCCCACCCGCTTGCTATGCGGGGGCTGTCCAGGGTCGTAACTTTTGGGTCAGTCGACGGTGCACTTCGGAAAGGGTTCGACAGCGGTTGTCGTTCCAACACATCGTCGCATTGACAAGAAAGGCGATCTTCGGGTCAGCCCCCGTCTAGCTCCGGGTCACTTGGTACAAGCTACTTGCTATGTCGCTTCGACTTCCGATACTTGAGTGCGCAATGGCTCAAGATGCTTTGCATTGGAATCAGTTAGTTATCATATGTGTCGGCGGATTGGATCTCAAGTCAATCTAGGCGGGTGCGACATTAGTTGCTAAGTCTCGATCGAAAACGATTTGGATTCATCTAGATGCATTGTTATCTGACTTGAGGAACTATGCGAGCGAGTTGGGTTACCTCCTCGTGGATATGTTGGATACGCGTTATGACGGATAAGATGATGGATTGCGGTAAGAATGACGAATTTTTGGAAGATGAATTATTTTGGTGAGCCATGTTCTTTGTTTTACATTGAATTTCTGGAAGATTTGAATTTTGTTTTCTAGCTATTCTTTTCGTTTTCCTAGATTTTTTCGAAAGACTTGAATTTTTTGTGATCTATTCTGTTCGTTTCACTTGAATTTTGGAAGATTTGAGTTTTTGTGAGCTTTTTGTCATCGTTTCACTTGAATTTTTGGAAGATTTGAATTTTTTGGGAGCCAGTTTCTTCGGCTTAAATTTCCACTCAAGAGCAAGACTCGGACTAATAACTTATATAGGGGAGGAGTTGTGTGTTGTTCGCTGGAAGCTCCCCCATACCCCTCTTATAGAATCCATTGCCGGTGATCGGACGGATGTGTAGGTCGGATTTCAAAATGGATCACCAGCACTGATTCTATTAGAGGGGCATGAAGCCACTTGATTGCTATGCGGGGGCTGCCCAAAGTCCTGTCTTTCGGGTCGCTCGACGGTGCAAGTCGGAAAGGGTTCGGCAGCGGTTGTCCGTTCCAATGCGTCGTCGCAGTGATATGAAGGCAATCTACGGGTCAGCCCCTGTCCTAGCTTTCGGGTCACTTTGGTACAAGTGATTTGCTATGTACTTTCCGCGAACCCTATCCACGTACTCGTTAGCTACGCGTTGGCTCTTACACGAGCGGAACGGAGAGATGCGGCTTCACAGGGAGTTGGCCGGAGATAGTTCTGTTTTTGTGAATGGAGCCGCGTATAGCTTTTGAGTCGTTTGGGTAGGTGCCCCCCTCCAAGAGAATCAGTGCTGGGTATCTCGGATTTAAAATCTGAGCACTAGCGCTGATTCTATTGGAGGGGCGCATTAGGCCACCCGCTTTCTATGCGGGGCCTGTCCAGGATCGTGTCTTTTGTGTCAGTCGACGTTGCAAGTAGGAAAGGGTTCGACAGCGGTTGTCGTTCCAACGCATCGTCGCATTGACAAGAAACGCAATTTTTGGGTCAGCACCCCCGTCTAGCTCCCGGGTCGCTTGGCACAAGCGATTTGCTCTGTCGCATGCTGCATTAAGATTTGAATTTTTTGTTTGCTATTCTCATTTTTGTTTCATTGGAAGATTCGAATTTTTGCGATCTCCTCTTTTGTTTTCCTTTGATTTTTTTTTGGAAGATTTTAATTTTTTGTGAGCCTACTCTCTTCGATTCACTTGAGTTTTTGGAAGAAATGGATTTTTTTGGTGAGCTATGTTCTTTCTTTTACTTGAAGTTTTGGAAAATTTGAATGTTTTTGCTAGTTGTTCTTTTCGTTTCCTTCGATTTTTTCGGAAGACCTGAATTTTTTGTGAGCTATTCTGTTCGTTTCACTTGAATTTTTTGAAGATTTGATTTTTTTGTGAGCTTTTTCTCATCGTTTCACTTGAATTTTTGGAAGATTTGAATTGTTTGGGAGCCATTCTCAATGGCTCAAATTTCTACGGAAGAGAAAGACCCGGACTAATAACTTATATAGGGGAGTAGTAGTTCGCGGAAGCTCCCCCATGCCCCTCTAATAGAATCAGAGCTTGTGCGCGGACGGATGAGTAAGTCGGATTTAAAATCGGATCACTAGCACTGATTCTATTAGAGGGGCATGAAGCCACCTGATTGCTATGCGGGGGCTGCCCCAAAGTCCTGTCTTTCGGGTCACTCAAACGGTGCAAGTCGGAAAGTGTTCGGCAGCGGTTGTCGTTCGAATGTGTCGTCGCAGTGACATGGAAGGCAATCTTCGGGTCGCACCCCCGTCTAGCTTTTCGGTTCGCTTTGGTACAAGCGATTTGCTATGTACTTTCCGCGAATCCTATCCGGGTACTCCGTTAGCTATGCGTTGGTTCTTGCATGCGTGGAACGGAGAGATGCGGCCTTCACAGGGAGTTGGCCGGAGATAGTTCCGTTCTTGTGAATGGACCGGCGTATAGCTTCTGAGTCGTTTGGGTAGGTGCGGCCCTCCAAGAGGAATCAGTGCTGGTGCTTGGACGGATTGGTAGCTCAGATATAAAATTTGAGCACTAGCACTGATTCTATTGGAGGGGCGCATTAGGGCACCCGTTTGCTATGCGGGGGCTGCCCATGCCCATGGTAGTGTCTTTTGTGTCACTCGACGGTGCAAGTTGGAAAGGGTTCGACAGCGGTTGTCGTTCAAATGTTTCGTTGTAGTGACATGGAAGACAATTACTGGGTCAGCCCCCGTCTAGCTCTTGGGTCACTTTGCTGCAAGTGATTAATTCGGTTTTGGATGGATAAAATCCCTTTGTGAAAGGTGGCATGGCGTTTGTTGAGAAAATTGATTAAGTCGGAGCATTGGCCTCGGGCCATTGTGAGGACTGTCGATTTCTTCAGGTACAACACTTGTTTGCCTAGTAACAGAGTTGACATGTAATTCGGCATTGCTCTCGATTGTTCTCGGAGTTGTACCTCCGGAACTTTTGGATCTTGCCCCTTCACTCCATTTCATCCTCTTTGCTTGGATGAACGTGTGCACTTGTACCCCTTTCCGAGATGGTAGGCGCGATAATAAATTGCGGAGTGAGCATTTCTTGTAGTTCTGCCCAGCCCCTTGTGCAGTTGGAAGTTCTCATCTTCATATTTAGTTGAATTTTGCCACGCACGAGTGTCGTAGAGAATTGCGACAGTGTGTATGTCATTTGTTTGACTGAAAGATGCGCTGTTCGAAGTTTACGACAGTTGCATTTGCCATGGGCCTTGGCACTTGGCACGTTCCATCTTTGCGATACATGAGCTCCGACAGTAAACAGTGTTGGGAATCGTTGCACGTAAGGTGAGTGTCCTGCTTTCATATTTCATCGTTGTCCCACTCTCCACCCTTTAAGCCTTTCCTAGTGTTTTTAGCGTGGCCCGGAGTGCGATGAAAGGTTGGTTGCCTTGTACACAAGTGCGGTCCTTGGCCATCTCGTCTTCATTTTCTACGAGGCACTATCGTCTTGCTCTGGTTTGCAGGGCAAAGTCCTCTCTGTCTGTGGAGTTAAACTTGCAGACGAGTATGGCCAAGGCTTTTGGTTGGATGCGGAAACCGTTAAGGCTGTCGAGACGGGAGTTGTCGTGCGGGGTGCACCAAAGAAGTGCGTAGGTGGCATATGCCTGGGAAATGGATGTC
>BSBK01012413.1:112500-118984 GCA_027943335.1 Chamaecyparis obtusa
CCCGAATGTAATTTTTTTTTTTTTTTTTTTTTTTTTTTTTAACTCTGGTATTTTCGTTCTTATCCTCGTACGGAGCCTCCTTTGTTCATTTTTTTTCCGCGAGTTTCGACCCCGCCCGGGAGCGAGCTCGGCGCCGATCCCGCCCCGCCGCTCCCCGGAGAGCTCGACCGGTTCGGTTCCGCTCGGATCGGACCCCGCCCGCGAGCGCCGCTCGGCTCGACGAGCTCGATGGGGATCCCGTCCGCGGGCGAGCTGGGCGTGGCTACACGTATGACCCGAATGTAATTTTTTTTTTTTTTTTTTTTTTTTTTTAACTCTGGTTTTTTCGTTCTTATCCTCGTACGGAGCCTCCTTTGTTCATTTTTTTCCCGCGAGTTTCGACCCCGCCCGGGAGCGAGCTCGGCGCCGATCCCGCCCCGCCGCTCCCCGGAGAGCTCGACCGGTTCGGTTCCGCTCGGATCGGACCCCGCCCGCGAGCGCCGCTCGGCTCGACGAGCTCGATGGGGATCCCGTCCGCGGGCGAGCTGGGCGTGGCTACACGTATGACCCGAATGTAATTTTTTTTTTTTAATTTTTTTTTTAACTCTGGTTTTTTCGTTCTTATCCTCGTACGGAGCCTCCTTTGTTCATTTTTTTTCCGCGAGTTTCGACCCCGCCCGGGAGCGAGCTCGGCGCCGATCCCGCCCCGCCGCTCCCCGGAGAGCTCGACCGGTTCGGTTCCGCTCGGATCGGACCCCGCCCGCGAGCGCCGCTCGGCTCGACGAGCTCGATGGGGATCCCGTCCGCGGGCGAGCTGGGCGTGGCTACACGTATGACGCGAATGTATTTTTTTTTTTTTTTTTTTTTTTTTTAACTCTGGTTTTTTCGTTCTTATCCTCGTACGGAGCCTCCTTTGTTCATTTTTTTTCCGCGAGTTTCGACCCCGCCCCGGAGCGAGCTCGGCGCCGATCCCGCCCCGCCGCTCCCCGGAGAGCTCGACCGGTTCGGTTCCGCTCGGATCGGACCCCGCCCGCGAGCGCCGCTCGGCTCGACGAGCTCGATGGGGATCCCGTCCGCGGGCGAGCTGGGCGTGGCTACACGTATGACCCGAATGTAATTTTTTTTTTTTTTTTTTTTTTAACTCTGGTTTTTTCGTTCTTATCCTCGTACGGAGCCTCCTTTGTTCATTTTTTTTCCGCGAGTTTCGACCCCGCCCGGGAGCGAGCTCGGCGCCGATCCCGCCCCGCCGCTCCCCGGAGAGCTCGACCGGTTCGGTTCCGCTCGGATCGGACCCCGCCCGCGAGCGCCGCTCGGCTCGACGAGCTCGATGGGGATCCCGTCCGCGGGCGAGCTGGGCGTGGCTACACGTATGACCCGAATGTAATTTTTTTTTTTTTTTTTTTAAAACTCTGGTTTTTTCGTTCTTATCCTCGTACGGAGCCTCCTTTGTTCATTTTTTTTCCGCGAGTTTCGACCCCCGCCCCGGAGCGAGCTCGGCGCCGATCCCGCCCCGCCGCTCCCCGGAGAGCTCGACCGGTTCGGTTCCGCTCGGATCGGACCCCGCCCGCGAGCGCCGCTCGGCTCGACGAGCTCGATGGGGATCCCGTCCGCGGGCGAGCTGGGCGTGGCTACACGTATGACCCGAAAGTTTTTTTTTTTTTTTTTTTTTTTTTTTTTTTTTTTTTTTTTTTAACTCTGGTTTTTTCGTTCTTATCCTCGTACGGGGCCTCCTTTGTTCATTTTTTTTCCGCGAGTTTCGACCCCGCCCGAGAGCGAGCTCGGCGCCGATCCCGCCCCGCCGCTCCCCGGAGAGCTCGACCGGTTCGGTTCCGCTCGGATCGGACCCCGCCCGCGAGCGCCGCTCGGCTCGACGAGCTCGATGGGGATCCCGTCCGCGGGCGAGCTGGGCGTGGCTACACGTATGACCCGAATGTAATTTTTTTTTTTTTTTTTTTTTTTAACTCTGGTTTTTTCGTTCTTATCCTCGTACGGAGCCTCCTTTGTTCATTTTTTTTCCGCGAGTTTCGACCCCGCCCGGGAGCGAGCTCGGCGCCGATCCCGCCCCGCCGCTCCCCGGAGAGCTCGACCGGTTCGGTTCCGCTCCGATCGGACCCCGCCCGCGAGCGCCGCTCGGCTCGACGAGCTCGATGGGGATCCCGTCCGCGGGCGAGCTGGGCGTGGCTACACGTATGACCCGAATGTAATTTTTTTTTTTTTTTTTTTTTTTTTTTTTAACTCTGGTTTTTTCGTTCTTATCCTCGTACGGAGCCTCCTTTGTTCATTTTTTTCCCGCGAGTTTCGACCCCGCCCGGGAGCGAGCTCGGCGCCGATCCCGCCCCGCCGCTCCCCGGAGAGCTCGACCGGTTCGGTTCCGCTCGGATCGGACCCCGCCCGCGAGCGCCGCTCGGCTCGACGAGCTCGATGGGGATCCCGTCCGCGGGCGAGCTGGGCGTGGCTACACGTATGACCCGAATGTAATTTTTTTTTTTTTTTTTTTTTAAAACTCTGGTTTTTTCGTTCTTATCCTCGTACGGAGCCTCCTTTGTTCATTTTTTTTCCGCGAGTTTCGACCCCGCCCGGGAGCGAGCTCGGCGCCGATCCCGCCCCGCCGCTCCCCGGAGAGCTCGACCGGTTCGGTTCCGCTCGGATCGGACCCCGCCCGCGAGCGCCGCTCGGCTCGACGAGCTCGATGGGGATCCCGTCCGCGGGCGAGCTGGGCGTGGCTACACGTATGACCCGAATGTAATTTTTTTTTTTTTTTTTTTTTTTTTTTAACTCTGGTTTTTTCGTTCTTATCCTCGTACGGAGCCTCCTTTGTTCATTTTTTTTCCGCGAGTTTCGACCCCGCCCGGGAGCGAGCTCGGCGCCGATCCCGCCTCGCCGCTCCCCGGAGAGCTCGACCGGTTCGGTTCCGCTCGGATCGGACCCCGCCCGCGAGCGCCGCTCGGCTCGACGAGCTCGATGGGGATCCCGTCCGCGGGCGAGCTGGGCGTGGCTACACGTATGACCCGAATGTAATTTTTTTTTTTTAATTTTTTTTTTAACTCTGGTTTTTTCGTTCTTATCCTCGTACGGAGCCTCCTTTGTTCATTTTTTTTCCGCGAGTTTCGACCCCGCCCGGGAGCGAGCTCGGCGCCGATCCCGCCCCGCCGCTCCCCGGAGAGCTCGACCGGTTCGGTTCCGCTCGGATCGGACCCCGCCCGCGAGCGCCGCTCGGCTCGACGAGCTCGATGGGGATCCCGTCCGCGGGCGAGCTGGGCGTGGCTACACGTATGACGCGAATGTATTTTTTTTTTTTTTTTTTTTTTTTTTAACTCTGGTTTTTTCGTTCTTATCCTCGTACGGAGCCTCCTTTGTTCATTTTTTTTCCGCGAGTTTCGACCCCGCCCCGGAGCGAGCTCGGCGCCGATCCCGCCCCGCCGCTCCCCGGAGAGCTCGACCGGTTCGGTTCCGCTCGGATCGGACCCCGCCCGCGAGCGCCGCTCGGCTCGACGAGCTCGATGGGGATCCCGTCCGCGGGCGAGCTGGGCGTGGCTACACGTATGACCCGAAAGTAATTTTTTTTTTTTTTTTTTTTTTTTTTAACTCTGGTTTTTTCGTTCTTATCCTCGTACGGGGCCTCCTTTGTTCATTTTTTTTCCGCGAGTTTCGACCCCGCCCGGGAGCGAGCTCGGCGCCGATCCCGCCCCGCCGCTCCCCGGAGAGCTCGACCGGTTCGGTTCCGCTCGGATCGGACCCCGCCCGCGAGCGCCGCTCGGCTCGACGAGCTCGATGGGGATCCCGTCCGCGGGCGAGCTGGGCGTGGCTACACGTATGACCCGAATGTAATTTTTTTTTTTTTTTTTTTTTTTTTTTTAACTCTGGTTTTTTCGTTCTTATCCTCGTACGGAGCCTCCTTTGTTCATTTTTTTTCCGCGAGTTTCGACCCCGCCCGGGAGCGAGCTCGGCGCCGATCCCGCCCCGCCGCTCCCCGGAGAGCTCGACCGGTTCGGTTCCGCTCGGATCGGACCCCGCCCGCGAGCGCCGCTCGGCTCGACGAGCTCGATGGGGATCCCGTCCGCGGGCGAGCTGGGCGTGGCTACACGTATGACGGGAATGTATTTTTTTTTTTTTTTTTTTTTTTTTTTTAACTCTGGTTTTTTCGTTCTTATCCTCGTACGGAGCCTCCTTTGTTCATTTTTTTTCCGCGAGTTTCGACCCCGCCCGGGAGCGAGCTCGGCGCCGATCCCGCCCCGCCGCTCCCCGGAGAGCTCGACCGGTTCGGTTCCGCTCGGATCGGACCCCGCCCGCGAGCGCCGCTCGGCTCGACGAGCTCGATGGGGATCCCGTCCGCGGGCGAGCTGGGCGTGGCTACACGTATGACCCGAATGTAATTTTTTTTTTTTTTTTTTTTTTAACTCTGGTTTTTTCGTTCTTATCCTCGTACGGAGCCTCCTTTGTTCATTTTTTTTCCGCGAGTTTCGACCCCGCCCGGGAGCGAGCTCGGCGCCGATCCTGCCCCGCCGCTCCCCGGAGAGCTCGACCGGTTCGGTTCCGCTCGGATCGGACCCCGCCCGCGAGCGCCGCTCGGCTCGACGAGCTCGAATGGGATCCCGTCCGCGGGCGAGCTGGGCGTGGCTACACGTATGACCCGAATGTAATTTTTTTTTTTTTTTTTTTTTTTTTTTAACTCTGGTTTTTTCGTTCTTATCCTCGTACGGAGCCTCCTTTGTTCATTTTTTTTCCGCGAGTTTCGACCCCGCCCGGGAGCGAGCTCGGCGCCGATCCCGCCTCGCCGCTCCCCGGAGAGCTCGACCGGTTCGGTTCCGCTCGGATCGGACCCCGCCCGCGAGCGCCGCTCGGCTCGACGAGCTCGATGGGGATCCCGTCCGCGGGCGAGCTGGGCGTGGCTACACGTATGACCCGAATGTAATTTTTTTTTTTTAATTTTTTTTTAAACTCTGGTTTTTTCGTTCTTATCCTCGTACGGAGCCTCCTTTGTTCATTTTTTTTCCGCGAGTTTCGACCCCGCCCGGGAGTGAGCTCGGCGCCGATCCCGCCCCGCCGCTCCCCGGAGAGCTCGACCGGTTCGGTTCCGCTCGGATCGGACCCCGCCCGCGAGCGCCGCTCGGCTCGACGAGCTCGATGGGGATCCCGTCCGCGGGCGAGCTGGGCGTGGCTACACGTATGACGCGAATGTATTTTTTTTTTTTTTTTTTTTTTTTTTAACTCTGGTTTTTTCGTTCTTATCCTCGTACGGAGCCTCCTTTGTTCATTTTTTTTCCGCGAGTTTCGACCCCGCCCCGGAGCGAGCTCGGCGCCGATCCCGCCCCGCCGCTCCCCGGAGAGCTCGACCGGTTCGGTTCCGCTCGGATCGGACCCCGCCCGCGAGCGCCGCTCGGCTCGACGAGCTCGATGGGGATCCCGTCCGCGGGCGAGCTGGGCGTGGCTACACGTATGACCCGAAAGTAATTTTTTTTTTTTTTTTTTTTTTTTTTTTAATTTAACTCTGGTTTTTTCGTTCTTATCCTCGTACGGGGCCTCCTTTGTTCATTTTTTTTCCGCGAGTTTCGACCCCGCCCGGGAGCGAGCTCGGCGCCGATCCCGCCCCGCCGCTCCCCGGAGAGCTCGACCGGTTCGGTTCCGCTCGGCTTGATCAGCTCTGGTCGCTAGATCACTTGACAAAATTAGGTCAACAGGCAGATCAACTCGGGTCACCAACTAGATCAACTCAGGTCACAAACTAGATCATCTCGGGTGGCTAGATCAACTCTGCTCGCTAGTCGGTAACTCATACTGCCATAATAAATTAGGTCACTACAACGACTCTGGTCGCTCGGTCGACTAAGGTGACTCAGGTCACTGGGTGGACTTGGTCGACTCGGTCGACTCGATCGACTCGGGTCACCGAGTTGACTCAGGTAGCCAAATCGACTCAGGTCGAGTCAGTCACCTGACCGACCCGGTCGACTCGGGTCGACGCAGTCAACTTGAGTCAACTCAGTTGACTTGGATCACCGGGTCGACTAGGGTGACTTAGGTCGACTCAGCTGACTCGGTTGACTCAGGTCGACTCAAGTCGACTTGGGTTGTCGGATCTACTCGGGCCTCTAGATTGCACAGGTCACTAGATCAACTCAAGTTGCTAGCGAGATCAGCTCAGGTCACCACACAGGTAACCAACTAGATCAACTCGGGTCACTAGATCAGCTTGGGTCACCAGCTAGATCAGCTCTAGTCGCTAGATCACCTGACAAAATCAGGTCACTAACTAGATCAGCCTGGGTCACCAACCATTTCATCTTAGGTCGCCAACTAGATCAGCTTAGGTCGCTAACTAGATCAACTCAGGTCGCCAGATCAGCTCTGGTTGCCAGCCAAAAACTTTGACTGCCATAATAAATTGGGTCACCACAGCGACTCGGGTCACCAGGTCGACTCGGTTGACTCGGGTCACCAGGTCGACTTGGTTGAATCAGGTCACTGGGTCGACTCGGTCGACTCGATGGACTTGGGTCACCAGGTC
>BSBK01012414.1:0-77500 GCA_027943335.1 Chamaecyparis obtusa
CCTTGATTGAAGAATTTTGGAAGAATAATACACGGGTATCTCCTAATCAAAGAGACTGTTGTAAGAAGGAGGATTGGTAGTCAAATTTTTGTTCCACATCCAAAACATTTTTTGGATTCAACTCAGACATAATTTTTGCAAAATTTATGCATACGTATCCTCAAATTAAAATTAGTCAGAGATATTTTGAAATGTGTAAACCTTTTTATGTCAAGATAAATCACACACACACAACTTGTTGTTGTAGGGTACATATTGAATTTTCTAACCATTTTCAAGTTTTTAGGAATATATGTGTAGGTTTGCACTCTAACAATATTTTGTAGGATTGTAACATAAATGTCCCACCTAGATCTTCAAGCGGAATTAATATCTACCATTTTATGTGAAAGAGCAGATGGTCAACTATTTTACAAGCTCTCATGCTTAAATGGTACATGCATAGATTGCAGAGGTTTGCGACATTTGCCAATTTGTCAACATATGGAGAGTACGCATGCAACCAGTAACTAAATAGTGGAGTTTGGAAAATATAAGACCGTGGCATACAATCTAAAAGATGGAAAAGAGGCTAAAAGATGTGATTTAGTAAGTGAAAAAATTCCAATGTATCAGTTCATGGACATTTTTTGTAAAAAAAATTATTTTATGAGTATGCAAGGCATACACATAGAGCGTGATGGTTGGATATGCAATTCAAGTTGTGCAAGGACACATTCCCACTTGATACCATTGTTTCAGTTGTGGAATTTGCAGAGAGCTACACACTACAACCACAGAATGAGGTGCAAGAAAAGTATTACAGCTCTCGACATGTTGCTATATTTGTTCATATAGGCATTCATGCATGCACCAGACAGTACAGAGGAGAACAAGAAGATATTGCTTGAGAGTATCATTTTTATTTCAGTGATGATCACTCACATTCTACAAAGTTTGTACATGGTTTTCTTTCAGCTATTTTATGGTCATTTGGCAAACAGGGGCATAAAAATATCATTGACATATCATTTGGTCAGATAATTGTGCATCCCAATTCAAGAATTCTTGGATATTTTATTGGTTGTGTAGGATGCATAAGATACTGGAATTCAATATATGTGGAATTTCATAGAGCCCAGTCATGGAAAGGGAGATCATGATGGTGCAGGTGCATGTATTAAAGAGCCTTAGCATGTGAAGATTAAAGTACAAAGAGAAAGAAACATTGTCAGATGCGAGATGTATTGTCCAGTGGTGTAATGCTACAATGGGTCCAAGTAATGAAGGTGAGTCTATGATTTGTATTTTTTTTGGTGAGGGATAAAACTAACATTGCACCATATGAGGATTGTTGTACATTGATAGGATTGAGTGAGCTACACTCTTTTAGAAGTTGTAATGTAGGTTCATGGAGTATCCACACATGACATATGGCATGCTTTTGTTCATCATGTGTAGATGAAGATTGGGATGGGTGTGAGTCAAAGGAATGGGTTGATGAATGGTATACATGTATTTTGATTCCACTTGCCTCCTATCATCCCCATGAATCATTACAACTGACATAAACAGAATCATCCATTGACTTTGATCACTTATATGATCTAGTACAACTAGGTCTGTATTTTCTACATACAAATAATCTCAAATTTAGTACTTTATAATAAATATTCAGTAAACTAATGTCCTCATTATGTTTATATCATTACAGGCCATGTTTTTGTTGTTATTGCACTTGAAGACAATGAAGAAGGGACATATTATTATTTGTGTCATTGTGTTGAGGCAAAAAAGAAATTGGATCACTTGATTATCAATGGTGAAGAATTAGAATACTCTATAGGAGCAGTGGTTGTAACTAGTACATGGCTTAGACATTATGCTATGAAGAACCCTAGGTTGTGGTTGTTCAAGGATTGGGAGACACATAGAAATATTCTTCATTATTCAAACCTCATCATTGCATCAAATGTCCACTTAATCAGATATGGGGGAAGATTGCAAAATAAAACTCTTTGGAAGGTTCATGAGTCAGACCATGAGGCAATACTTGAGACAATCAAGGGTAGGGCAGACCCAATTGGTTCATTAGACTAAATGGAGATAAAAAATATCATAACATGTCAAATTTATATAGCACTATAAATTGGGTGAACTGTAAATTGCTCATGCATTACCTTGTATGTATAACAGGAAGTTTGTAACATTTAATGACAACCTTTCTCTTCTATTTTTTGGGGCAATACCAGAAGGTTTTCTCTGCTCAGCTCTTTCCTCTGGTGCTCCTATTGAGCTGAGTTGTAAAAATGTTTCTCATTATTAATAAAAAAAAAATTTATAATAGAAATCTTATAGTTCATAGATTTTTCACAGCACACATAGCATAATTCATATATTCTTTACATACACTAAGATCCCAGTTCAGCACTAACTTCCACAAATAAACCCAAGCCAAAACCAACTTCTAAACAAGCTTTCCATAAACACCACGTACAAAAAACCTAAAATCTTCTAACAAAACCTAATCCAGAGTAGTAGGAAACTTGGTAACAACCTTACTTCCTTTAGAAGCAACATGCCTAGCTAGCTCTTCAAGCAGAACAAACTTGACAACAATATCAATTTCTCTAGAAGAAAGTGTCATGATCTTGTTATATTTCACCAAAGAAGCAGTCTCAGGAGTAATCTTATAAAAAATATCAATCATGAAGCTCTCCATGATATCCATGGCAGCACTAGATATTCCCTTGGAGGGATGCACTTGTTTCAACACCTTGTATATTAACCTTTTGTAACTTCCTACACTTCTCTTCCTCTTCTTTTTCTTATTGTCTTCCTTTTGAACATCACTTTATTTTCTTTTCTCAGCTTTGGAGAATCCTTTACTTCATTCCCTCCTTTCATACCATCTACTTTAAGACCCAAAACCCCTTAGAAACTAGGGCTCGCCCAATGTCTCATCTCCCAGCACCATAGAAACTAAACCAAAGTTGATTCACCATCATTTGACCATCCTATGATGGATTCATGCATAAAATACCACCCTCCAATGGCTAGAACATCTAATAATGTACCCTTGTACCAATTTCATGACCCTTATGCACCCTTCAAATTAATGTCTGCTCTGGGAGGAAGATTATAATTTCCATATTTCCACAAGCCTTGAAATATTTTCATCGTTATCGCTCTCCACCTCAGCTCTCTCAATTTAGTCCTCTCCTTCTCTCCTACACTTAGCTTATCCATCCTTACCTACTCTTTAACAGAGATTCTCCAAAATTTGTATACAAAGGCATCCTATAGGAAAAAATGAAAAGTTTCCCAGAGAATATCCTATAGCTTTTGACCAATTGAGGAAGCAAAAAATAAGTGAATAAGAAATTGGCTACCAGCCACAAATAAATTACAAGACTTTGAAAAAATATATTATTTCTTGATGCTAAACTCATTTGATGTGGTTGTATATGATATGTACATTGTAATTTACAAAGTGTTTTATGATTATCTAATTTCAGCTTATTATATGATGCAACTGAGTGTCGACACAGTCATTATATATGGTATGTTTTACTATTTTTTTTTTAAGAACTAATGCTTCTAGTGAATCCAAATTTAGTTGTTATAAAGATGAGATTTTAGTGAATGACTTCTTCCTAATACTACTCTTCCACTAGATCTAGATTTCAACCGTTTTGTGGATTTGCAGGCTCAATCACAAGCCCACAGGATTGGCCAAGAGAAAATTTTGATTGTATATCAACTGATTACAAAATGTTCATTTGAGGAGAAAATATTGCAATGATCAAGACGAAAATTGGCTATGGAAAATCTAGTTATGAATTCTATTAAGAATGAAACTATTAAGGAATTGCATGATATATTACTCAATGGTGCAAGGAATATTCTTGATGAACATGGGTTTGTAGCAAACATCTATTCAATATACAAAGGAAGATATAGAAAATCTTCTTAATAGAGATATTAATGTGAGAGAAAAGGACATTTCAGAAGAAAATGGTTATCTTGGTGCCATCCAAGGTATATCAACTACTTAGGATGAAGAGACAAAGCCCACAGTTAATGGTAAAGAGTGGGAAGAGCTTCTTGGACCCATGATATAAGTTACAAATAAGGAGGAAGAGCTAGGAAGGGGAAAGCAGCAAAGGAAAGAAGTAAGATATGCATGTGAGCCTATGTCAGATGATGATGATGATGATGAGTACTCACCATCTGCTAGTAGCTCAAGTAGTGACAGAAGCTCTTCAATGCACATGTACACAGACACAAAAAATTCAGATAGAGAAGTAACAAGTGTTGTGGAATTATCCACAAAGCAATGTGAAATGAAGCCTCAAATTGGTTCATTAGCAGACAAAGAATTTGGTCATGCACTTCATTCTAGCACCACAAATATTTCTATTAGAAATGCCTATTCATCAATGGCCTTGCATTTACAGGACTTGGGCATTATCCTTGAAATGTAAGTTCATTGCCACCTTTGGGAAGGCAGTCTCACTCCTCATTTTACAACAAAGGGCAGCCATCTATGGTCCAAGGTTTTAATTCAGCTGACAACTGGAGAGCTTCTCAAGGTACTAATCTCTTTCGTAGAGAAGTTCTTGCTTCATCTCAAGGTTCTCATTTAGGTGACCAACTCCTTCGAGGTCCACAAATAGACCCATTAATTTCCCAAATTGGTTCATTAGCAGGCAAATAATTTGGTCATGTACTTCATTCTAGCACCACAAATATTTCTATTAGAAATACCTATTCATCAATGGCCTTGAATTTACAGGACTTGGGCATTATCCTTGAAATGTAAGTTCATTGCCACCTTTGGCAAGGCAGTCTCACTCCTCATTTTACAACAAAGGGCAGCCATCTATGGTCCAAGGTTTTAATTTAACTGACAAGTGGAGAGCTTCTCAAGGTACTTATCTCTTTCATAAAGAAGATCCTGCTTCATCTCAAGGTTCTCATTTAGGTGACCAACTCCTTCAAGGTCCATAGATAGACCCATTAATTTCCCAAATTAGTTCATTAGTAGGAAAAGAATTTGGTCATGCACTTCATTCTAGCACCATAAATATTACTATTAGAAATGCCTATTCATCAATGGCCTTGAATTTATGGGGCTTGGGCATTATCCTCGAAATGTAAGTTCATTGCCACCTTTGGCAAGGCAGTCTCACTCCTCATTTTACAACAAAGGGAAACCATCTATGGTCCAAGGGTTTAATTTAGCTGACAAGTAGAGAGCTTCTCAAGGCATTGATCTCTTTTGTAAAGAAGTTCCTACTTCATCTCAAGGTTCTCATTTAGGTGACCAACTCCTTCGAGGTCCACAAATAGACCCATTAATTTCCCAAATTGGTTCATTAGTAGGCAAAGAATTTGGTCATCCACTTCATTCTCTAGAGCACCACAAATATTTCTATTAGAAATGCCTATTCGTCAATGGCCTTGCATTTATGGGACTTGGGCATTATCCTTGAAATGTAAGTTCATTGCCACCTTTGGCAAGGCAGTATCACTCCTCATTTTACAAAAAAGGGCAGCCATCTATGGTCCAAGGTTTTAATTCAGCTGACAAGTGGAGAGCATCTCAAGGTACTGATCTCTTTCATAGAGAAGTTCCTACTTCATCTCAAGGTTCTCATTTAGGTGACCAACTCCTTCGAGGTCCATAGATAGACCCATTAATTTTCCAAATTGGTAAAAGGGTAGATGCAATTTTGGAAAGAGTATGCCAATTGAAGAGAAATGGAAATTCTAGTGAGCATGAAGTTATTGTAGATCCAATGGGTGTATCTCCTCCACTAACAAAGATAACTACTTCTAGAGACTTGAGTTTAAATGGAGACTGTATGTTCCCAAACATGCCCCAATCAAGTAGATGAACCAAATGTTGCTTGAGTAAAGAAGATAGTGGTTTATTAAAGCATCTGCATTATCCCACTTGCTATTAGTTACTACTTTTTGAGAAGCTTCCTAGCTACTTCTGTATGGGATTTTTGTAATATATAATGTCCTCATGCAAGTACATGCCACACACAGTTGTTTGATCACCGCTGATGACTCTATACTGAAGTGTTCCTAAAGGTCCCTTAAGCATGAAATCAGTGATCTTTGTGGGGTCATATCTTGGAGCTCGTGAAAATTAGCATGGATCTATTAGTTGCTACGAGACTGTGTTGTTAGGGCCTACAAAAGCCTATCTCAATTTTTGGAGATTCAAGTTTGTTTAAAATTGGCAACACATTCTTGGTCGATGTCAGAACTCACAGTGTTCCTTAGCTCAAATGGCCAACATTGCATATCTTTCCAATCATTGATCATAGCATCAAACCATCTATTCCAATAGCTCTGAATGGCTAGGTAAATGCTAGTGGCAACCTCGTTCAGCATGCACAGTCATTCGATCACCACCGACGACTCCATGCTGAAGTGTCCCTCAAGGTCCCTTAAGCATGAAATCAGTGATATTTTTAGGGTTGTATCTTATATCTTGTGTGAGGTAGCATGGATCCATCAATTGCTATGGGACCCTATTATCGAGGCCTACAAAATCCTATCTTAGTTTTTGGAGATTCAAGTTCGTTTAAAATTAGCAACACATTCTCGATCGATATTAGAACTCACAGTGTTCCTCAGCTAAAATGACCAATGTTGCATATCTTTCCAACCATTGATCATAGCATCAAACCATATATTCCAATAGCTCCAAATAGCTGAGTAAATGCTATTGGAAACCTCATTTGGCATGCACAGTCATACAATCACCACCGATGACTCCGTGTTGAAGTGTCCCTCAAGGTCCCTTAAGCATGAAATTAGTGATCTTTGTGGGGTCATATCTTGAAGCTTGTGTAAGGTAGCATGGATCCATTAATTGCTATGGGACTATGTTGTCGAGGCCTACAAAAACTTGTCTCAATTTTTAGAGATTCAATTTTGTTTAAAATCGGCAACACATTCTCAATTGATGTCAGAACTCATAGTGTTCCTCAGCTAAAATGGTCAATGTTGCATATCTTTCCAACCATCGATCGTAGCATCGAACCATCTATTCCAAAAACTTTGAATGGCTGGGTAAACACTAGTGGCAACCTTGATCGGCACACATAGTCATTCAATCCCTGCTGACAACTCTGTGCTGAAGTGTCCCTCAAGGTCCCTTAAGCATGAAATTAGTGATCTTTGTGGGGTCATATCTTAGAGCTCATGTGAGGTAGCATAGATCCATTAGTTGCTACAAGACTATGTTGCTAGGGCCTACAAAAGCCTATCTTGGTTTTCAGACATTCAACTTCCTTTAAAATCAGCAACACATTCTCAGTTGATATCAGAACTTAAAGTGTTCCTCAGTTCAAACAGTCAACGTTGTGTATCTTTCCAACCATCAGTCATAGCATTGATCTATCTATTCCAATAGCTTCGAATGGCCAGGTAAACGCTAGTGTCCACCTCGGTCACCACACACAATCATTCAATCCTTGTCGACAAGTCTAGGCCGAAGTGTCCCTCAAGGTCCCTTAAGCATGAAATTAGCGATCTTTGCAGGGTCATATCTTTGAGATCATGCAAGGTAGAATCAATTCATTAGTTGCTATGAGACCATGTTGATGGGGCCTACAAAATTTTATCTTGATTTTTAGAGATTCAACTTTGTTTAAATTTGGCAACATATTCTCAGTTGATGTCAAAACTCAAAGTGTTCCTCAGTTCAAATGACCAACATTGTGTATCTTTCCAACTGTCGATTGTAGCATCGAACCATCTATTTCAATAGCTCTAGATGGCCAAGAAAATCATAGTGGCAACCTTGTTCACCATGCATAATCATTTGATCCCCACCAACGAATCCAGACTGAAGTGTCCCTCAAGGTCCCTTAATCATGAAATTAGCAATCTTTGCAGGGTCGTATCTCAAAGCTCATGTGAGGTAGTATATATCCATCAGTTACTATGGGACCATGTTGCTGGGGCCTACAAAAGCCTATCTTAGTTTTTGGATATTTAACTTTGTTTAAAATCGACAACACATTCTTGGTTGATGTTAGAACTAAAAGTGTTCCTCAGCTCAAATGGCCAACATTGCATATCTTTCCAACCATCAGTCATAGCATCAATCTATCTATTCCAATAGCTCTAAATGGCCAGGTAAACGCTAGTGGAAACCTCATTCACCATGCACAATCATTTGATCACTGCCGATGACTCCATGCTAAAGTGTCCTTCAAGGTCCCTTAAGCATGAAATCAATGAACTTTGCAGGGTCATATCTCAGAGCTCGTGCAAGGTAGCATGGATCCATTAGTTGCTATGAGACCATGTTATTGGGGCCTACAAAAGCCTATCTTAGTTTTTAGAGATTTAAGTTTGTTTAAAATCGGCAACACATTCTGGGTCGATGTTAGAACTCACAATGTTCCTCAGCTGAAACAACCAACATTATATATCTTTCCAACCATTGATCTTAACATCAAACCATCTATTCCAACAACTCCAAATAGCCAAGTAAATGCTAGTGGCAACCTTTTTTGGCATACATAATCGTTCGATCACCGTCGACGAATCCATGCTGAAGTATCCCTCAAGGTCCCTTAAGCATGGAATCAGTGATCTTTGTGGGGTTGTATCTTGGATCTCATGTGAGGTAGCATGGATCCATCAGTTTCTATAGGATTGTGTTGGTGGAGCCTACAAAAATTTGTCTCAATTTTTGGAGATTCAACTTCATTTAAATTCAGCAACACATTCTTGGTTAGTGTCAGAACTTAAAGTGTTCCTCAGTTCAAATAGCCAACGTTGCTTATCTTTCTGATCCTCAGTCATAGCATTGATCTGTCTGTTCCAACAGCTTGGAATGGTTAGGTAAATTCTAGTGGCAACCTCATTCACCATGCACAATTGTTCGATCCATGTTGAAAAATCCAGGCTGAAGTGTCTCTTAAGGTCCCTTAAGCATGAAATCAATGATCTTTACGAGGTCATATCTCAAAGCTCATGTGAGGTATAATCGATCTGTAAGTTATTATGTGACCATGTTGCTGAGGCCTAGAAAAGTCTATCTCAATTTTTAGAAATTCAACTTCGTTTAAATTTGGCAACACATTGTCGGTTAATGTCAGAACTCAAAGTGTTTCTCAGTTCAAATGGCCAATGTTACGTATTTTTTGAACCGTCAGTCGTAGCATCGAACCATCTTTTCCAATATCTCCAGATGGCTGAGTAAACCTTAGTGGACACCTCATTTGCCATTCATAGTCATTTGATCCCCGTCGATTACTCTGGGTCAAAGTGTCCCTCAAGGTTCCTTAATCATGAAATCAGTGATCTTTGTGGGGTCTTATCTCAAAGCTCATGCAAAGTAGAATTGATCTATCAGGTGCTACAGGACCATGTTGTTGGGACCTACAAAATCCTATCTTATTTTTTAGAGATTCAACTTTGTTTAAATTTGGCAACACATTCTCAGTCGATGTCAAAACTCAAAGTGTTTCTCAGTTCAAACAGCCAACGTTGCATATCTTTCAAACCATCGATCATAGCATTGAACCTTCATTTCCAATAGCTCTGAATAGTTAGGTAAATGCTAGTGGAAACCTTGTTTGGCACACATAGTCATTCAAATCTCGCTGATGACTCTGGGCTGAAGTTTCCCTCAAGGTCACTTAAGTATGAAATTAGCAACCTTTGCAGGGTCATATCTTAGAGCTCATGTGAGGTAGAATCAATATGTCAGGTGCTATGGGACCATGTTGCTAGGACCTACAAAATTCTATCTCATTTTTCAAAGATTCAACTTCGTTTAAATTCAGCAACACATTCTTGGTCGATGTCAAAACTCAAAGTGTTCCTCAGTTCAAATGGCCAACATTGTGTATCTTTCAAACTGTCGGTCGTAGCATTGAACTGTCAGTTCCGACAACTCTGAATGGTCGAGTAACACTAGTGGCAACCTCATTCGGCACACACAGTCATTCAAACCCCACCAACAACTCTAGGCCAAAGTGTCCCTCAAGGTCTCTTAAGAAAAAAATCAGCGATCTTTGTAGGGTCATATCTTAGAGCTCGTGTGAGGTAGAATCAATCCATCAAGTGCTACAAGACTATGTTGTCAAGGCCTACAAAATTTTGTCTCAGTTTTTAGAGATTCAAGTTTGTTTAAATTTGGTAACACTTTCTCAATCAATGTCAAAACTCAAAGTGTTCCTTAGTTCAAATGGCCAACGTTGCGTATCTTTCAAGCCATCGGTCGTAGTATCAAAGCATCAATTCCAATAGCTCTAAATAGTCAGGTAAATGCTAGGGGCAACCTCATTCAGTAGGCATAGTAGTTTGAACCCCGCTGATGACTCTAGGCCAAAGTGTCCCTCAAGGTCCCAAATGCATGAAATCAACAATCTTTGCAAGGTCATATCTTGAAGCTCATGAGAGGTAGAATCAATCCATCAAGTGCTATGAGACCGTGCTGTCGGGGCCTACAAAAGCCTGTCTCAATTTTCAACAATTCAAGTTTGTTAATATTTGGAAACACATTCTCAGTTCATGTTAGAACTCATAGTGTTCCTTAGTTCAAATGGCTAACGTTGTGTATCTTTCAAATAGTCGGTCGTAACATCAAACCATCAATTCTAATAGCTCCAAATGGTTGGGTAAATGTTAAGGGAAACCTCATTACGCACACACAATAGTTCAAACCCCACCGACAACTCTGGGCCAAAGTGTCCCTCAAGGTCCCAAATGTATGAAATTAGTGATCTTTGCAGGGTCATATCTTGAAGCTCATGCGAGGTAGAATCGATTCGTTAGGTGCTAAGAGACTATTTTGCCAGGGCCTACAAAATCCTATCTCATTTTTCAGCAATTCAAGTTTGCTAATATTTGGAAACACATTCTCAGTTAATGTAAGAACTCATAGTGTTCCTCAATTCAAATGGCCAACATTGCATATCTTTCCCACCGTCAGTCATAGCATCGAACCATATGTTCCAATAGCTCTAAATGATTGAGTAAATAATAGGGGCAACCTTGTTTGACATGCACAATAGTTCAAACCCCGCCGATGACTCTAGGCCGAAGTGTCCCTCAAGGTTTCTTAAGTATGAAATCAGTGATCTTTGCGGGGTCATATCTCAGAGCTCATGCAAGGTAGCATGGATCCATCAAGTGCTATAGGACTACGTTACCAAGGCCTACAAAAGCATGTCTTGGTTTTTAGAGATTCAAGTTCATTTATATTTGGAAACACATTCTCGGCTGATGTTAGAACTCATAGTGTTCCTCAATTCAAATGGCCAACATTGCGTATCTTTCCAACCGTCAGTCGTAGCATCAAACCATTTATTTCAACAATTTTGAATGGTCAAATAAATGCTACTGATAACCTTTTTTGGCACACACAATCATTCGAATGACACCAATGACTCTGGGGTGAGCAGTAGGATGAGTGCAAATATGTATTCTAGTGTTTGTCATTAATAATCAGTCAGTTAGGGGACAATTCAAATTTAGTTTTTAAAAGCATAAGGTTGCACATCCACATCTATCGTAGTAATCTTATTAATAAAAGAACTCTTGCCAACATTAGGGTACCCCAAGAATCCTTATATTATATTTATACATTTATGCATTCACTTCATTACTTTTGTTATTATTACAATCAAGGAATTGACTATTATTGAGGATAGTGACTAGCATTTGTAGCACAGTTAGCAAGTTAAACATACATCAATAAACATACAAGCATAACTATAAGGCATGGGAAATTTACAAAGAAAAGACATCCACATAAATATAAATTAGTATACATCAATACACCAAACACATGAATTGCATACCTAAAACATAAAAAATATATTCGTAGGGCATGAAATCAAATATATATGTCCAATAATGTCATACATTGAATATATTCAATATAGTAAAATTGGCTTCCTCAAAGCCAAATAGATGTACAATGTATCACTAATACAATATAAAAAAAAAATGTCCACTAATGCCATATAGGCATACAATCCATACCCCTAATCTAGTCCTTTCCCACTAGGGGAAGAAAATAAATCTTGAGCTATCTTCGATCATCGCATTGATGGAGATGCAGTGGATGTCGTAGTCTTCTGAGTGTGCTCACTTGTCCTCCTATCTAGACTCTTTTGTATCTCAACCTGATAAAAAAAAAATTAGATAGACATAACTAATATACATCAAAATTGAATTATACAATGACATAAAATTGAATATTGGCTTACCGCTAGCAAATAGTCACTATGTTCATCCACCGAAGACACATGTTGGCGATCTAGAGTCATAAGTCCCTACAAAAATAATCAAAATAATAATTAAAAACATACATGGATATCATTATAAAATTCAATACAAACTATTAAAATAAAAATTAAAGTTAAGTGATCTCTTTCATACCTTAGTTAGTGCTTCAGAACTAGCTACTGTTGTAGCTACTCCACGATCCAAAGTATCACAGATAGAAGGAGGAGTCTTTGATGTCAAAAGCTGAAAATGAAACAAAAAAAGTAAATTATGCAGTTATCAAGATTACATATATTTTTGACAACCCTACTAATGAGTAAATGATACCTCCTTGAAGGGTCCACCGCATCCTCTGATATGCGGTGTCGAAGTCAAAGCTCCAACATTCAACTAGTGCACATGTACATGAAAAATTATAAGAATGTACTACTGACAATTTAATTATAAT
Source organism: Chamaecyparis obtusa (assembly GCA_027943335.1). Classification (NCBI taxonomy): domain Eukaryota; kingdom Viridiplantae; phylum Streptophyta; class Pinopsida; order Cupressales; family Cupressaceae; genus Chamaecyparis; species Chamaecyparis obtusa. The sequence continues at coordinate 12,707 of BSBK01012414.1, forward strand.
GCATTATTACATGTATACCTGTGGACTCAATGGTGACCTCACAAACTCAGGTGAAAGAATGTAATCATCGTGCCTCTAGATTTTGATCATAATTTGTCTAGTAATTTAGTCATTCATTCATTAATTAAATATGATCAAGTAAATCAAATTAATATGCAAATAAAGATACCTCAAGGAAAGTTGCACGATGCCCTTCGCTGTCTGTTGTGAATGTCGATGGTCCACCAGTGCACATCTAATGCACATGCACAATAAGTTAGGATACAATTATTCATATAATTACATAATAATCAAATATGTTAATTAAATATTTTATTCGATACATACTTGTGGAATTGACAACAATGTGTAAAGGGGGACATTAGGATCATTTCCACTTCCATTGCCACCACCACCGCCACTGACACTCTTGCCCTAAATTTTCATCATAAAAAATAGATATTAAATTAAATATTTATTCTTTTATAAATGAAATATGATCAAAGCAATTTAATGAACTTGGAAATATTTACCTGTGTGTCAATGCCAAATGTCATATTTAGAAAGCTATCATTCATCAATCTAGAATTCTCTTCCTCTCTCTCGTTAGTACCAAATGTGAACAAGCATCCACATGACTAACAAATATGCCCCCTCAATGATTGACCATAGTCACCCTCAACTAAAGGAGTTGCACACTGAATGAGAGTTTGTGTCAGAGCACTAATTGTGCCTAGTGTATCTGCCTCTACATGTTCCTTCATAATCTAAGGAATACTAACATGATCCACCTGTGGCTTGTCAATAGCAGCCCTAGGTGCATTAGGGTCATAATGTGCCCCTGCTCAATCAAATGATGACCCCCCTCCTCTACCCTCAGAATCCAAAATTTTAAAATAATTTGGCACCTCCTTGATTACAAACTCGCAATAGAGTTTCCTCAAGAAATATATAGGAACCTCATGATTGTTACAAGGAGGTGAATCAAAGACCATCCACCATCTCTCCCAAACATTGTTTTTAATGTCTTCATTTATGCACCAATGAGTTGGGAACCTCCTTATTGTAGTTCTAAGAGTATTTGTGTCCCCTAGTTTTTTAAATAGTTGGCAAATGTCATCTTTTGTAATTTTTTTCTTTTTTATGTCCCCATAAGATAATTTATTTGCATAATATTGTTTTTGTTCTTCTCTTTTATCCTACCATAAATTAATTTGCCTACTAACCCCACTTACATGGGTCAAGATTGCTTCCAATGATTTTGCAAGTCTTTCCCTTCCAGGATTTGTACCACTAGAATCTTTTAACATATTAATTAAAGATTCTAATTCTTCTTGCCCTCTTTCAATTTGGTTCATCAAATTTTGCTATGTTCCAAGAAGAGGTTTTTCAATTGGTGGAGGCAATTGAGGTTCATTTTCTTCATTTGTTTCTTCATTTGGTTCTTCATGAGGAGACAAAGGGTTTGGTGAAGGGTTTGGTGGAGGGTTTGGTGGAGAGTTTGGTTGAGGGAGATAATTTCTTTCTGGCAATTAAAAAAACTACATTTTAAAATCTTCATTACACAACAAATTTAAATAAAAATAAATTTTAACAAAACAAATTGCAACAAAATTGAAATTTTAAAACAAATAAGAGGCATGGGCTGTAAAAACACTTACCTCTTCTTTTGGGTCAAACTTGATGACACCGTGGAGCCATTTGATCGATGGATGAACAAAAACATTCAATTTACAAGAAAATATAATAGGGTGTGCGCACTTTAGAATCCAATCTTAGCTGAAAATTCAGGTTTGAAAAAGAAAAATCAGCTTCCAAACTCATGCAACAAACTTTATAAGGGATTTTTAAAATGGCCAAAGCGCGTACACCCTATAGGGTGCACACGCTTTGGTTTGGATTTCCCAAGCCTAAGGCTTGGGCAACCCAAGCCATAGGGTGCAATCCCTTTAGTATGTGCACACTATGCACGATGGGGGGCCAAAAAGAAAAGTGGCATCTTTTTGGTCCCCCATCTTTGTGCACTTACCCGTCAACAAAACCCTAGGTGGATGCTTGAAAAAGTGCCCGCTGAATCTATTTTGCTTGCAACTTTTGGGTGTAATTTATAGTGAGGTTCCTTGTATCTTGTTGACACAATTAAATTAACTTCTTCTTCCATAACCTTAGAAGAACTCGCAGTAGATGCCATTTCAACAAACTAGGTTTTTGGTAAGTTATGAAAATATACTCTATAGGGTTTCAACTTACTCAGAATGTATCGATGACTATGTTCGATTTGATCTGCAACTACTTGAATTAGCTTGAAAGATTCTTTGCTTGAACACACTCTATGAAATCTTAGCTCTCTGGAATTCGCAATGTGAAAAATGAACTCCATCTTCTGTGTATTTATAGAATTTTCAATATTCCTGCTCAAAACTTTATGCAATAAATGCTTGACCTACTTTTTGGTTTGTGACAACTATCAACTTGGTGACAACTATGAACTTTCATCAGCTCAGTTAACACAAGATTTCCTTGCTCGGTTGATATTAATACTTGGTTAACCTTAAATAGTGATTACTGACAAGTAACCAATGCTTGGTCCCACTTTTATCGACTGTGTAACTTTGTTAGCTCAAAACATATATACCACAATGCATCTTCATTCATGCAGATTTGGTATGTGCTCATCGTATATAAGGAACTATATGTAAAATGTGATCATTTTGAAATGTCAGTCCCATACATACCTATATCTCCTTAGGTGGAGGTATTGATGTCACCCAATCTGATGGATGAGGTTTCACCGATAGCATTACTTGACTCAGCATTCTCATTAGATGTCTTCTTCCACATGCTATTCCTTATTCTCATGATATCTACAATAGTGTTTCCACTCTCAAATACATGATCTTCTTCTAGTGCTTAATCTTTGTAGTCCTTGCTTAAATATCCAACTTTATGGCAATGCAAGCATGCCATTCCAGTGCTTGTCCAGCTTCTTGATTGTCTAGCCCATCTTTTCTTGTTATAGTTTGCTACAATATGCCCAGATTTTCCACATGCAACATAGTTAGCCCATGTTTTATAATCCAAAACATAAGAATTAACTTGTCTCTTCAGTTGATAAGGCTTGTGTTGTGTCTTCTACTTAGGAGTCCATACTTGTTTCATCTTAGCCTTACACTCTCGTGTAGTGTGTCCATGTTTATTACAAGTATAGAATATTTTCTCCATAGTAGTATTGTTAGCATTATCATTCAGTTTAGCTCTACACTCATAAGCTTGGTGGCCATACTTACAACAATAATAGCAATATCCATTGAACTTAGGAGTGACAGGAGGTTTACCTTGTGCTTTGCTTCTACACACATTAGATGTATGTCCTGATTTGCCACAGTGATAACATGTCAACACTTTAGGTCTCTGATTTTGATTGTTGTTGATCTGTTCAGCTTATTGTGATGATTCTCCTTCTCTGGTATAGCCTAGTCTAGCTTTTCTTCCAAATCTTCTTTGATTAATCAAAAGATCATCAATCTTCTTGGAATTGTTCTTAGCTAGCCTCATCATCTCATTATGTTTTTTTGTGTCTTTATTTCATTTTTCATTTTTTCATACTCTTCTATAAGTATTGCAACATCTTCAAGTCTTCTAGACAATTCTCCATTCACTTGGTTGACTTCTTGATTTACAGTCATCATCTAATTAGATACTTGAAAGTGACAATCAGTGAGTCTTTATATCTCACTCTCTTTAGCTTGTAGTTGTTCAGTTGTCTATCTTTAGTCTTCAATAGCAATATTCCTTTCTTTCTTAGCCTATCTAGCATTGTTAATTATTTCAACCATTCTCACCATTTGAGATTCTTGACTGATTTGTAGTGCTTTCACTTGTTTGGTTAAATGTTGATTCTTCTCAGACAAATCAGATATTATACTTTTAGATCCATTAGAAATACTCCCTAAGCTAGATCCAATATGGTCAAATATATCATCAATTTCTTCTTCATGGTAGCCAATCTCATTTTGCAAAATAGCTAGGTTCTTCCTTTCCACCATTAATTTCTTCAGTCCTTCCTTGGCTTGCTTATACTATTCAAAAAACATCTACATCTAAATCTTATAATTCTCAATAGACTTATCTAACTTATACCTCTCCATGACTTAGATATTTAGCCTTCAGTGGTTAAACTATCCAATAAGAGAATTGTGCTCTAATACCAATTGTTGGATTAGGAGAGATAGGTTACTGAGAGGGGAGGGGTGAATCAGTGACCTCAAAAAATTTAACACATCAACCTTTCAAATCTACAACAACAAACAATTTTAACCTTGTAAAATAACTTGTATCTAATACATTTATCATTCATCCATTCAACTTGATAAAGTAAATAACATGAAATCAACAATATAACAATCCCATACAACAAGTATTTTGGTAATGCAGAAACCCTTGTTAGAAGGTAAAAAATGCGGTAGGGATGACACCCATAAATTCTTCAGTATTACAGATAAAAAAGTTTTGCCTATTAGGGCTACAAGTTTTGATCACTTCTAGTGATCTTACCCTATTAGGAGTAACATATTGGATCAGCTAGATCTACCTAGTGATAAGATTTTAGCAACACTACTTGAGTGGTGTAGAAGCACCTCTATGAGAGCCCTCACCATCCATTTTTGATGTGTTCATCTCCAATGATGGATTTGTAGTTAGAATAAGAGCTTGAAGCTCATTTTGGTTGTGTCTAGGCAATGTCTAAGTCCTAAAAGTTCATTGGTCTTCCTAAATTGTAAGGCATCCTGATTCATGGAGTGATGTGATGTCATCCTAAATCAATTCTTGGATAGGAGATTCTAGTCTTAGGTTGGTTTGAATGTATTTGAGCACATGTGAGTGCTTCAGGAGGCCTTTAGGAGAGCTCATTAAAGAAGGAAGTCAATGTTGTCTTGTCCAACAAAAGTTGCTTGAAAGTTTTCAACAACTTTTGAAAGTTGCTAATTAACTTTTTTTAGACTTGTATCCTAACCTAACCTCACTGGCTAAGAAGCCCTAATCTCATGAAAACATAGATGAGGAGACTATATTAGCTTTTAAAAACCCTAATGTGAGGGTTGGCATTCATTCTGTATGGTCTCAGTATGACAGACCAGACTGAACACTATGGAAGCAAGAACAGTCATTGTTTTGGACTGTGGGAATGTGAATAGTTGATTTTTTTATGCAATTTGGTTGTAGTAATTGATTTTAGTGTGTTTCATTTTCATTTACATGCATTAGACTAGTTTTATAGAGGTTGTTTTTTGTTTTAGTTTGAGTTCTTTCATTTGACAGTGCTCTGCTAGTTTTGGAGAGCTTTATGTAAATGGGGTTGTAGATCTTGTTTCCACCATGGGCTTTCCATGGGACTTTGGATTCCAAGATTTAAAACCCTAAACTTGTATTATAAACAAGCAGGGCCCCAGAAAACAAGAGCAAGCAATGGCTTGACAGAGCCCTAGGTGAATTGGGAGCAATCCGACTAGGGTTGTGCAACAGCAAAAGAACTCCAGTAGATAGTAGGGAGTGTTTCATGAATTTCCCTTTGGAGGGAGTCAATAATGGTGTTTGAATGCTTATCCTTCTAAAGGAGAAGGTTTGGGAAGTCCTAGAAATGCATTGGTGAAACTAGGAGTAGAGGAAAGTTCTATAACCATTAAAACCCTCAAAAATGGCAAAAGGCACTATATGGTCGAATGGGCACCTGAGACCCCAAAAATCCATTAGGTTGGATCATTTGTAGTCAAATTCCTTTAGGATAGGGTTGATGAAATGGTGAGAAAAGGGATTCAAAATCCCTAAGAAACTAGAAGGAGGGCTAATTAGGCCTCCTCCTTGTAGCCCTAGAATACAAATAAACTACCAAATCAGGTGCTTCCAAAACCTTTCCAAGTTGATGGATAGGTGTCATTAGCTCTAAAAATTTCTTGAAACTCATAAAATTCACTTTTGGAGTTTGGAAGAGAAGTGGAAGACTAAAAGGCCCTTATGAGCCAATGTAAGGGTTAGTATCCTGAAAGCAAAGTTTTTCATGTTGATGGATGAATTTGTTTAAATTGGTGGGTTGGTTAGGTAGATAATAGGGTCCTTGAATGTATAAGATATCCTATAGATAAACCATAGGTGTCAAGAGCACATTTGAGTCCTTGGGCAAGGATCAGAGCATAGACTAGCTAGTCTATCCTAGCCTCCCCATCAGATTGGTATCAAAGCCTCTTAAGGCTTGGGAAGTGAAGGGTGGATGTTTCAACCACTAGAAGAATAAAGTGGATCATCTTAGAAATAGAAAATGGTTACCAATGTAGATCTTTCCAAGAAGGCAGGAGATCAAGAGGAAGCTAACAGAATCTTGCAGGAAAGATTTTTGTTGATGGAACAACTCTTGGATGATGTCCAAGCAAAAGAAGACAAGGTGAATGATAGGATGGAGAAACAAGATTCTAAAGGAAAAGAAGAGACCATTGATGATGAGGTACCTACACTAGATCCTCCTTCCCAAGATGAGAAATTCTTGAAAGCATTGAAGGCTGTTACAGGCAAGGCCCTTGAAGGTGTCCCATTACTCATTGGGAGGATGGATACAGAGCTTGTGTTGCAATGGATTGAAGGCATGGAGAATCATTTCAAATATGAAGAGATCTCAGAATCACAAAAGGTCAAAGTGGCCAAATCTAGGTTGAGAGGAAAAGCTTTAACCTGGTGGAACTACTTGTAGGGTGAAAGAGAGAAAGAGGGAAAGAAGCCAATCTCTAATTGGAAAGCAATGGCTAATAAAGTTAGGGAGGCATACCTACCAGCTGATTATGAAATCTAGCAACATAGAAGGAGATTGAATCTTAGATAGAAGGAGATGGATGTAGCCACCTACACTGAAGAGTTCCATAAGTTGAGCTTGAGATCCAAGATGAAAGAAGAAGAAAGTGTCAAAGTGGCAAGGTACCTAAGTGGCTTGAAATGGAGCATAGCTGAGGAGATGAGTTTTTTCACTCCCACCACCATACTTGGATGTCAGCATATGGCACAAAAGCTTGAAGATAAACAGAGAAGAAAGCAAGAACCTAATTCCAAGAATAGGGGAAGAGGTAGAGAGTCTAGAGGGGGTCAAAGAGGAGGTTCTAGTAGAGGTGGTGAATCAAGAAATGAAGGTGAGAGCAGACTCTTGGAAAAAAGTTTAGAAATTAGTACAAGAGGATCTTATGGTAGAGGAAGAGGTTCTTAAGGAAATAAAGGAAGAGGAGTAGGAAGAAATAGCTCCTACTTTGCCACCATGAAGTGCTATCAATGTGGATAGCTTGGACACCCTGCCTATAGGTGTCTTGATAAACCATCAGCCTCAAATAATGAGAAAAGGGTAGCATATACCCAAGAGGACAATAGCAGCTCATGCACTAATGAAGTCAAAAAATTAGAATCATAAATGGGTGAGAGCCTTATGTTTAGGAGGGTGCTTATAAGGCATCCAAATCAAGGTGAACCAAAGTAAAGGAGGGCTCTTTTTAGAGTTAGGTGCAAGATACAAAGAAAATTATGCAAGGTTATAGTAGATTTAGGGTCTACTGATAACATCATAGAAGAGGAAGCAACAAAGAAGCTAAAACTTACAAAGGTTCCCCATGCAAATCCTTACAAGGTGACTTGGTTGAACCAGGAGTAGTGTGTGCTAGTTAATGAGTAGACATGGGTAGAGTTTTCTATTTGAGGCTATAAAGATAGAATTATTTGTGATGTCTTACCCATGGATGCATGCCATCTTCTATTGAGAAGACCTTGGCAGTTTGATAGAAAGATGATCTATGATGGAGAGGAAAACTCCATTGCTTTCAAGAAGGATGGGAGGACTTTCAAAATTCAGTCCTTAATAGAGAATGAAGAAGGAACTTCTAAGACACCTAGTGTGTTGCTTAGAAGTGGTAAAGAGTTCCTACAAGCCTTGTATGATGAGGAGACCATATGATGTGCTATTATGGTGAAACCAAAGGAGGAGGACAAGAAGGTGCAGGCAGATTTACCATTAGAAGTGCAACAAATGTTGGAAGAATTCAGAGATATAGTAAGTGATGGAACCCCTACCACCTTACCTCCAAGGAGAGCTATAAGTCATCAAATTGATTTTGTACCTAGTGCATCTCTGCATAACAAAGCTACCTACATGTTTACCCTAGACCAGAATAAGGAAGTGGAAAGACAAGTGCAAGAACTATTGGATCAAGGGTTGATAAAGAAGAGTATTAGTCCATGTGCAGTCCCAGTGGTCTTAGAATCCAAGAAAGGAGGAAAATGGAGACTTTGCATATATTCAAGAGCTATCAACTGAACCACTATCAGGTATAGATTCCCAATTCCAAGAATAGAAGATTTGATGGATTTCTTAGGAGGTGCTATGTATTTTACAAAGCTGGATTTGAAGAGTGGTTATCACCAAATCAGAATCAAGGAAGGTGATGAGTGGAAGACCACTTTCAAAACCATTGATGGATTGTATGAATGGCTTGTGATGCCATTTGGCCTTACCAATGCCCTAAGCACTTTCATGAGGTTAATGAATGAGTTCTTGAAGGACTTCATAGGTAGATTTATAGTAGTGTATCTAAATGATATACTCATCTATAGCAAGACAAAGATAGAGCATCTTGAGCACTTAAGGTTGGTCATGAAGAGAAATTAGCCATCAATCTAGAAAAATGTGAGTTCATGTAGCAAGAGATGATTTATTTGGGCTTTGTAGGGTCCAAGGGTAATCTAAAAATGGACCCAAGCAAGGTGGAGGCAATCTTGAATTGGCCTACCCCTAAAACAGGGACAGAAGTTAGAAGTTTTCATGGCTTGGCACAATTTTATAGGAAGTTTGTGAGGAACTTTAGTGGGATATGTGCACCTATATTAGACACCATCAAAGGAGGACTGAAAACAAAGTTCAAGTGGACTGAGGCAACTGAGAAAGTATTCCAAACATTGAAACAAGAGGTAGCCACAAAGCCTATCTTACTCTTGCCAACTTTTGATAAGTTGTTCACCATAGAATGTGATGCAAGTGGTGTAGCAGTAGGGGGTGTATTGAGTCAAGAAGGAAGGCCTGCGGCATTCTTTAGTGATAAAATCAATGAAGCAAAGAAGAAGTATTCATCTTATGACTTGGAGTTATATGCATTGGTACAATCTCTCAAAAAGTGGAGGCATTACCTTTTGCCAAAAGAATTTGTTGTCTTTCCTGATAATTAGGCTTTAATCTATATCAACACTTAGGAGAAGCTTAGTAATAGACACTTGAAGTGGATGGAGTATCTCCAATCTTTTACCTTCATAATAAATCACAAGAAGGGGTAGCTCAATAAGGTAGCAGATGCCTTGAGTAGAAAATTATTGACTATCCAAGAGGTACAACTACAAAGCATTGGAATAGTAGGTTTCAAAGCCTTATATGTGGAGGATGAAGACTTCTCACAAGCCTACAAGGTGTGCCTAGAATTTGAGAACCATTTTCAAGGTGAGTTTGTATATTACACCCTTCAAAATGGATTATTGTTTAAAGGTAATCAACTTTGTGTACCTAGAGGACCCATGAGGGAAAATTTGATCCAAGAGAAACATAATGCAACCTAAGTGGTCATTTTGGCATAAATAAGACATTGGAGTTAGTACACAGATACTAATTTTGGCCTAAGCTAGCAAGGGATGTCAAGAGGTATGTAGAGAAATGTGGAGTATGTCAGAGAGCTAAAGGTGGTTCAAGCAATGTGTGACTCTATCAACCTCTACCAATTCCAAATAGGCCTTGGGAGTGTGTAAGTATGGACTTTGTGGTTGGACTCCCTAAAACCAAATTAGCTATGGATAGCATCTATGTTGTTGTTGATAGGTTTTCCAAAATGATTCATTTTATTCCTTGTAAAACAACTCATGATGCAAGTTATGTAGCACATCTCTTCTTCAAAGAGATAGTTAGAATTCATGGACTTCCTTTGAGTATTGTGTTAGACAGGGACAACAAGTTCAGGGGCCATTTTTGGAAAACTTTATGGAAGAGGCTGGGAACTAATCTCTCTTTCAGTTTAGCATACCATCCTCAAATTAATGGTCAAACTAAGGCCATCAATAGGGTTCTTGGAAACTTGCTAAGGTGTTTGACAAAGGATTATGGGTAGACTTGGGATCTTGTGATCTCTCAGGCTGAATATGCTTACAATGACAATGTCAATAGGACCACAGGAAGAAGTCCTTTTGAGATAGTCTATGGAAGACACCCCAAAGGAGTGTGTGAGTTGAGAGACTTAGGTTCCATGAGGTTGAAGAGTGGAGAAGCTGAAGATTTCACTCAAATAGTCAAGGAGGTGCAAGAGCAGGTGAAGAAGTTTATTTTGGAGTCTACTCAAAGACTCAAGGCTAAAGTGGATGAAAAGAGGAAAGAAGTATAGTTTTAGATTGGGGACTATGTCATGGTCCATCTTAGAAAAGAAAGAATATAAAAGGGCATGCCCACTAAGTTACAGATGAGGAGAGTAGGCCCATGCAAGATTTTAGCCGAATATGGAGAGAATGCCTACAAGGTGGAATTGCCTTTAGATTTATCCATCTCACCAGTGTTCAACATTGTAGACCTGATCAAATTTAAAGGTGATATCAGTCAGCAAGGTACAACTCCACCAAAGGTTCTATGGGATATAGACACCAATGCAATGCCCAAGAAGGAGCTAGCCAAAGTGGAGAAGATCTTAGAATCCAGGGTGAAGAAGAAAACTAGACATCAAGTCTACATGGAGCATCTAATCAAGTGGAAGGGTCAACCTGAATCTGAAGCCACCTAGATAGAGGAAGGATAGTTCAAAAGGTTTGGTGTTAATCTAACTCTCCTAGATCCCAAAGTGCCTTAACTTGTGCTGAGGGGGAGCATGGTGTAGGAGCACCTCTATGAGGGCCCTCACCATCTATTTTTGGTGTGTTAATCTCCAATGATGAATTTGTAGCTAGAATAAGAGCTTGAAGCTCATTTTGGTTGTGTCTAGGCAATGTCTAAGTCCTAGAAGTTTATTGGTCTTCCTAAATTGTAAGGCATCCTGATTCATGGAGTGATGTGATGTCATCCTAAATCAATGCTTGGATAGGAGATTGTAGTCTTAGGTTGGTTTGAAAGTATTTGAGCATGTGTGAGTGCTTCAAGAGGCCTTCAAGAGAGGACATTAAAGAAGGAATTCAATGTTGTCTTGTGCAACAAAAGTTGCTTGAAAATTGTTAGCAACTTTTGAAACTTGCTAAGAAACTTTTTCAAAATTGTATCCTAACCTAACCTCAGTAGCTAAGAAGCCCTAATCTCATGAAAAAACTAAGGTGGATACTATATTAGCTTTGAAAAACCCTAATGTGAGGGTTGGCATTCATTCTGTACAGTCTCAATATAGTAGACCAGATTGAACATTGTGGAAGCAAGAACAATCACTATTTTGGACTGTGGGAATATCAATAGTTGATGTTTTTGTGCAATTTGGTTGTATTAATTGATTTGAGTGTTTTTCCTTTTCATTTACATGCATTAGACTAGTTTTATAGAGGTTTTGTTTTGTTTTAGTTTGAGTTCTTTCATTTGACAGTGCTCTGCCAGTTCTGGAGAGCTTTATGTAAATGGGGATGTAGATCTTGTTTCCACCATGGGCTCTCCATGGGACTTTGGATTAAAATATTATAGACCCTAAACTTGTATTATAAACAAGCAAGTCCCCATCAAACAAGAGCAAGCAATGGCTTGACAGAGCCCTAGGCGAATTGGGAGCAATCTGGCTAGGGTTGTGCAGTAGCAAAAGAACTCCAGCAAATAGTAGGGAGTGTTTCATGACTTTCCCTTTGGAGGGAGTCAAGAATGGTGTTTGAAGGCTTAGCCTTGTGAAGAAGAAGGTTTGGGAAGTCCTAGAAATGCATTGGTGAAGCTAGAAGAAGAGGAAAGTTCTATAACCATTGAAACCCTAAAAAATGGCAAAAGACACTGTACGGTTGAATGGGCACTTGAGACCCCAAAAATCCATTAGGTTGGGTAATTTTTAGTGAAATTCCTTTAGGATAGGTTGGATGAAATGGTGATCAAAGGGCTTCAAAATCCCTAAGAATCCAAAAGGAGGGCTAATTAGGCCTCCTCCTTGTAGCCCTAAAATATAAAGAAACTACCAAATTGGGTGCTTCCAAAACCTTTCCAAGTTGATGGATAGCTGTCATTGGCCCTAAAAAGTTCTTGAAACTCATAAAATTCACTGTTGGAGTTTGGAAGAGAAGTGGAAGACTAAAAGGCCCTTATGAGCCAATGTAAGGGTTAGTAGCCTGAAAGAAAAGTTTTTCATGTTGATGGATGAATTTGTTTAACTTGGTGAGTTGGTTAGGTAGATCAGTGGGTCCTTGAATGTATAAGGTATCCTATAGATCAACCATAGGTGTTAGGAACACATTTGAGTCCTTGGGCAAGGATCAGAGCATAGACTAGCTAGTCTATCCTAGCCTCCCCATCATTGAGTGTGCACTTGGTTAAGAGATTTACAAAAAGATTGTCAAGTCTACTCTATTAAGAGATTATACAAAACTCTATTACATTGATTAGAAATCAATAGGTATCTCTCTACTAATGACAACTTAATTGTCTAATATAGATCAATAAAGTACTAATTATAAAATATCACCCTTACTGTGATGGATCTCTACTCTAAACTGCTCAGTTAGCTTGCTCTAATTTTGCTTAATCCGATTATCTCTATATATTTTTCTTCTTTGTCAATTGATAATCTTGAAGTTAGGCAAGTGCTTCAAGTGCTTCTTCATTCATACATAAGTTCACATAAAAAATGATGCAAACATACAAATAGATAGCATACAACTTTATGTCGCTTATACAAAATTAGGTTTCAACAACTTAGAGAAAAAAACCTAAGATCTACAGTGTACAAAAATAACCTAGATCTAACATTTACAAAATATCTTCATCGTATCTCAACAATAAAAGATCCTCGATCTTGGTAAAACATTTTATGATCTATTGTAACCGTTTGCATAGAAGAATGTGTCATTCCTGATTACTAAGTCATTTTTTGTTATCCTCAGTAAATACTGTATAAACTACTCAGTGTTTATTCTAATGCTTAGTGTTTACTGTTGCTTGATATCCGTGTTTGTTGATGCTCGATAAACTATCTAATGCTCAGTGTATATACTTAACCGGCTTGCCTGTTTTGCTTATAGTTACTGACTAGTTTCATATATGTAACTAACTGATATCATTGACAACCTTTGATACTAATGACAACCTTTAATGCTCAATAGAGATAAAAAATTTACTCACTAAGTATAAGGAGATCATTTCTAATAATGTACCTGATCATTTTCCACCAAAGAGAAGCATTGATCATTGCATGGATCTAATCCCTAGAGCTAGTTTATTGAATAAGGTACCACATCAGTTGACACCTACTGAGAATCAAGAATTGAACCAATAGATTCAAAAATTGTTATAGAAAGGTTTGATCATAGAAATTTTGAGTCCTTGTGCAATACCTATTGTATCGGCACCGAAGAAGAATGGAGAATGGAGAATGTGTACTGATTCCAAAGAAATCAACAAGATAACAGTGAAATATAGGTTTCCTATACCAAAAATGGATGACATAATAGATAGTTTGACTGGAGAAAAATATTTTACCAAGATTGATTTGAAAAGTGGATATCATCATATCAAAATTAGAGAAGGTTATGAGTGGAATACTGCTTTTAAGACAAGAAAATTTTTGTATGAGTGGTTGGTTATGCCTTTTGATTTAACTAATGCACTGAGTACTTTTATGAGGCTAATGAATGAGGTTTTGAAGAAATTCTTGGGTAAATTTGTGATTGTGTATCTAGATGACATTCTGATATTCATTAAGACCAGAGAAGAACATTTGTTGTATGTTAACTATGTATTGCAGAGATTGAGAGAAGAAAAGTTGTTGATTAACCTGAAAAAGTGTTCCTTCATGAAAGAGGAGATTGTGTATTTGGGATTTGTGATTTCAGCTGATGGTTTGAAGATGGCTCCTAAAAAGGTGGAAACTATTTTGAATTGGCCTACACCTAAGAATTCTAGTGAGGTAAGAACATTTCATGGTTTAGCAAGTTTTTACTGAAAGTTCATTAGGAATTTCAATTCAATTTGTAATGCTATGACTGAGACTATGAGAGGAGATAAAAGAGAATTCAATTGGACTCATGGAGCTGATAAAAATTTTGAGACTCTCAAGAAAAAAGTTGTTGAATTGCCTATTTTAGCATTGCCTAATTTCACTAAGGTATTTCAAGTGGAATGTGATGCAAGTGGTAGTGTAATAGGAGTTGTATTGAGTCAAGAAGGTAAACTTGTTGCTTTCTTTAGTGAGAAATGAATGATGCAAAAAGGAAATATTTTTTGTATGATCAAGAATTCTATGCTATTGTTTAAGCCCTGAAGAAATTGAGACATTATTTGATACCGAGTGAATTTTTGTTGTATACTACTCATAAGGCTTTACAATATTTGGGTAGTTAGAATAAGTTGAATTAGAGACATATGAAATGGGTTGAATATTTGTAGAGTTACACATTTGTGATAAAACATAAGAGTGGAGTCACTAACCGAGTTGTTGATGCATTGAGTAGAAGAAGATCTTTGATGATCGAGATGAAAATTGAAGTTCTTTTCTTTGATGACATGAAAGATTTGTATGAATTGATCCTGATTTTTCTAAGTCATGGAGAAAGTGCAGAGCACCTATTCAAGATCAACCAAGTACTAAATGGGAAGACTATTTTATTCAAGAAGGTATGTTGTGTAAAGGTATTCAGTTGTGTATACTGAGAGGATCAATGAGAACTAATTTGATAAAGGATAAATATTTAGTGGTCTAGTTGGACATTTTTGCATTGACAAGACATTGAATCTACTAAAGAGAAATCCTTTTGGCCATAGTTGTATAAGGATGTTCAGAAATTTGTGAAAAGTTGTGGAGTTTGTCAAGTTGCAAAAGGAGTAAGTCAAAATACTAGATTGTATACACCGATTGTTGTTCTTGAGAAACCTTAGATTGACATCGGTATGGATTTTATTCTTGGCTTATCAAAGATAGTAAGAGGTAATGATTCTATATTTGTTGTGGTAGATAGATTTTCTAAGATGACACATTTTATACCTTGTAAGAAGATATCAGATGTAGTACATATAGAAAATCTTTTCTTGAAGGAGATTGTCAGATTGCATGGATTACTAAGGAGTATCATCTCTGACTGAGACAGTAAATTTGTTGGATACTTTTGGAAGACTCTTCGAAGAAAGCTAGGCACCAAGTTGAAATATAGTTCTACATTTCACCCATAGACTGATGGACAAACAAAAGTTGTAAATAGAAGTTTGGGTAATATGTTGAGATGTTTAGTTGGAGACACACCGAGTAATTGGATTCTATGTTGGCACAAGAAGAGTTTCCATATAATAATTTAGTGAATAGGACTACTGAAAAAATACCTTTAGAGATTGTAAATGGCATACAACCGAGAGGTATATCAGGTTTTAGAGACAATGCTGATGAAAAGAGAAGTGTTGAAGGAGTATAATTTGTTGAGTGCATGAAGACATTGTATGAAGATGTGAAACATAAGTTGGAAATAAGTAATCAATGTTAAGATATAGCTACGATTGGACATGTTATAATGTAGTTAATATTAACAATTGGTTATGAAGGGTCATGACCCTACATAGCATAAGCTACGTATGGTCATGTCTCTTTATAGACATGACTATTCAAAGGATATAAATGCATATCGATGGCTAGTGAAAAGATCAATCATAATGGTATTCTATTTCACACAACACTTACATATATTCTCTATAAGACAATCTTGATTTAACAACATGGTATCAAAGCCTAACCTATAAGAGAATAAAATAAATTCACTAGCAATCAGTGATAAATTGACAAAAATATTGGTGATGAAATTCCATATATGTTCTCAGTATAAACAACAACATCGAAGTAATATCCAAGCAAAGTATTATAGAGGAGAAACAAGTAGTAAAATCATTAGAGAATCGACAATTCTTTCCCTAATCCAGTTCACAGTTTAGACAGTGACCATTACGGATCCAAAGAGTTCATTATGAGTTGTATCTATATTTAGTGCTCAAGGTATGAGAGGAAGGTGCTAGTCTGTTAAATACGCACAAGTGGAAGATAGTCTCCCTAGTAAAACACCATAGAGTATAGCAGAAGCAAGCACAACTACCAACTGAGATCTACTATGGAATTGGAAGAAAAGGGAAAAACACGTCAATGTCCAGAGAATGATCAATAATCTTTGAGGCCTATATTCATTTGTTCGATCAATACTTCCAATAACATCATCAGAAGAGGATAATATTATGGAACAAGATAATACATGGAATAAATAATAAAAAAAGATCAAATTACATCATTGCAGACATATTGAAACTACAAACGATCAAGCATATGAACCAACCAGGATAAAAGCCAATCATTACCGAAATAGGAAGAAAAGGCCATCGTCTACAACAATAATAAATCTATGTGGAATTAATGCTTTTATAAATTTAGGTAGATGAAAAATAGAAGGGTCTCTTATTGATTATAAATTAGACTTATTTATGCCTCATAAGATGACTAATACGGGCAAACATGAAGTGGAATTGGGAGATGATAGTCCTCACTGGGTGATATTCTTGATCCAGGAATCATCGATGATGATCTCAACTAACACTAATAGAAGTTTTTAGAGTTGTAGAGAGTGTGGAATAGAGAATTTTTTTTCCCTTCCTTGTACACAATGAATTGTACTAGTTGGTTGGGAGAAATAAGATCCATTATATATGATTCTTGGGATAATTTGGGTCACGGAATATATTGATAAGACACAAAAATTAGTATGAAGACAAAAATATCAACACTTCACATTTATTGAAACTAGTTTCTTAGAGAATGGTGGTCTTCAAGAAGGAATATGACACATGGAAATAGAGAGCTAGTAAGAAATATGACAACTTCACTTCTCTATAGTGCATCCGCAGCTGAAAAAAATAGGAAGTCTTAGTTGGTGTAGATTACACCATTTCTCTGGAACAAAACATTAAGCATGTGTTGTGCATATGAATGAAACCATTATTGGATATAATACACATTCTAATGGCTACCATCCACCATTTGATAACTATCCAAGAGAATTGTGAGAATAACAAACCATCTCCTACACACTCTTGCATACATGGCGTGAATGGTTATCCTCAATATTGAATAGGATGTGTGGGGTTCATTTTTATTACAGTAGAGTACACAGAGAATCTAACACCAACCATATAATATCTAAAGACCCACTCAAGACCAAAGGAATTGGTATTTGTTGAGGGTTGTGAAGCAACAAGAGTTGAGATTATTTCCATAATAGTGATAAGTCATGGAAAATTAGGTTAGAGTTATATTATGTGAAGAATTTATTTTGATAACCAAATCAGATTTTTCTCTTAGCTAGAGTCGCAGGATTAGAATTCATGAATGGACAAAATTATAAAGGTCATTTATCAAAGATGGCATCTTAAGTTCATCATAGGAGAAAATCTATACATAAATTTTAGGCAGTGACAAGCATGTTAATCTCCAAATTCATAAGAAGCATCACAATTACAACTATAAAATTAGACAAGTGATTGGTTCAGATCAATCAACATACATAACTTTGTAGAAGATATTAGGGATTATTGATGCTTTCAAAATAGGAGTAACATCATTTCTCATCACTAAAATAATATCATAACCATCAAAGAGAGTGTAGCGGGGAATACGTGGGTATTGTGGAAGAGTGTGAATTAAGTATGACTAGTACAGGGTATAGATAATGATGTACAATGATCAAGAATATGAGGACTGCAACTACAACATGGCTATGAGTATCATATTAATGGGCCCACCTTATGAAAGAAAATACTTGAAAATATTTGAAAAGATAAGTATCTCTTCTTTTAGTAATCCATATGAATTTGCAGTTTATTAGATAATAAATTTTGTATGCTTCAATCATTTTTATGTTCGAGATAGTTTACCCTTATGAACTATTCGTAATCTATCTATGACATACCTTCAAGACAAAAGCATATGAAATCCAAATTCAGAGGGAGTCTGACATCTTCAGAAAGGTCAAGAATTTGGTGAAACATAGATTCTAAGGAAATAGATGATTTAGTCAACTTGGACAAACTCAATCATATTGATTGAGAGGGATTTCACTATAATTCTAAGATTATAGTAGTGGGAAATTGTAGATAGAATCACCGATGAGATGCACGTGGAGAGAATCCTTGTTTAAGGCATTCTATACATCATGAGACCACAACTCATTGAGCTAAAAATCATACTATAAGTCCTTATTATCTTCCCTATAGTCCAAGAGGGATTGTTAATGTTGTGGCCTTGGAAAAGATCAAAATACATCTTATGCTAGCTAATGTAACCTTATGACTATTCAAATTATTCATATTGGTTCTCTTAGGAAGGAAGGTATGAAGTGATCTCTTGTATTGACACTGAGATGAGTATATAAACAAGCTATGCCTTTGTGACAGGGGGAGAAGCTAAAGGATTTACACTAGTGGACATTCGAGGATCTTGATTCAAAAGGAGTAGACTTCTCTAGTAATTAAGAAATTGTAGCAGAGAATTATGGTTATTACCATGTGAGAAGGATATATGTTAGAGGGAGAAGCTAGAAGATCAAATTAAGCTTGCACCCCAAGATCTTGGTCATACAAATTTAGAGGGAGTGTACCATGTCAAGATGGTGTATACTTTTTAAGCTCAGAATTCACCAAGACTATGAGACAGTGTGAACAAATGATCGATATTCTTACCAAACCCCTTGCTAGAAAGAAGATTGTGTACCTTCATATAACCTTGGTATTTTGAGGAGTAAATCCTTAGGTGAAAAGAAGGTTTTAGCTTCTATGATCCATCATTTTTGTATCTTAAATAATTCTTTTCTTTGATAGACAAGTCTAAGGTGGAAGTCTTGGTTTCCACTCCCTAGATGAGCCATAGTGGATCCACCCTCTGAGAAGAGTCAAGGTGACTTTATAGGTCCTTTTATTTTTTTTCAAAGAAGATGATGATCTTCTATGTGTACACACAAAAGTAGTGCACTTCTCTAAGTCATTACATCAAAGGAAATCCATGGAAGGGAAACCTTTAATAGTGACCTAGAGCTCTCTATGTATGGAGTTGCAAGATTATAAAATTGCTCTTAGCTAGAGCTATGAAGCTTATGACCTTTCTAGTCAACCACACAATGAGAGATTCCAAGATTGAAGACAAGGGAAAGAGTGCCAATATCCTCAAAGAATCAAATGGAAATGCAATGAAAGTAAGCTAAGAATGAAAATGCAAGCTAATCTATGGAAATGAAAGTACAAGCTATGTTATGAAAGGAAATATGAAAGCTATGCTGTGAAAGGAAAGTACAAGCTGTGCTATGAAGGGAAAGTATAAGTATTACAATCCCTCCTAATTAAGCTATGTAAGATTAATCTATTGCATAAAGGAAATCTATGCTAAGAATGCCATGATTATGAAACTATAAAAGCAAGCTAAATGCAATGCGACAACAATGTCTTCAAAGATTGAATGCAAGAATGTCTTCAAAGAGCTCCAAATGACCTAGAAAACCTGCAGCATAACATTAGCATAAAATGAATCATATGAAAATGAGAAAGAGAGCTCTTCTTTTATAGAGAATGAAAACAACAGATGGTAGAGATCAAGAGGGAAAAAGATTTAATCAAGGGTGGAGCATAAAAGAGGAGTAGTCTATGTGCACAAATATTCTCCAATAGGAAAATAAGAGTTGACTTTTATGTCCATGTGAGACAAAAAGTACTTTTTCTTTTATTTATAAAATAAGAATAATGCTTTATTTGTGCAACTTAGGATAAGAGGAAAAGTGGGGTCTTTTTATTTAATAAAAGGGGAGGAAATATTCCTTTTAATTAAATAAAGACTTTGGGATAAAATGGTTAGCCCATGGAAAATAACTGAAAATGATAAAAAATGATTTGATCAAGGAAATTGATATAATTGAAAATGCTAATTTGGAAAATATTGATTTAGGGGTTTGATAAATTGTTGAATGGGGACCCAAAGTCTAGGTGACCATTTTAGGGTGCATACATTTGCCCCTATTTGACTAATGTGTGATCATTTCGGGAACACATGTGATCAAAGAATAAATTGAAATGTGAGATCGATCTAGGATCACAAAACAACCTAGATGTGTGTTCATTTTGGGAACACATCAGGACAAGAATAAACATAAGCTGAAAGACAAGACCAACATCATTGCTATTAAGCAAAAGTCAAGCCTTAGACAAAACTATCACCATTTCTATTAGGCAATAATCAAGTCTAAAAAATAGGAGATAAAAATCAAAAGACAAAATCACCACCATCGCTGCTAGGTGATAATCAAGTCTCAAAATAAAAATCTGAAGCTGAGCTAAACAATAAAGCTGAATCAAGGATTGAAGCTGAAAAGCTGATAGGTACTGCCCCCTTAGAGTCGAAATCAAAATCAAGTAGAGCAAAACAACACATTGATGAAATTGATCAAGTCACTAGGAATCATAATCGAAGGGCTGAAGCATGATAGGTTAACCATCAAGCAATGAAGATATGCCCTAGTTTGACTAAGAAAGATATAGGTTAAGGATGTAGTCAAACATGAGAGAGATAGATTGAATGAAGGTGAATGAAAGACTAGAAGTTTGAAAGACATGGGGGATGAAGAAATGAAGATGCCCCAACAAAGATCGAAGGATCAGGCCACAAAAGGTCAACCAACTACGTAGAAGAGGGTGAAAATTTGAAATACAATTTTGACTATCAAGATTAACTCAGATTTCAATTTCGATTTGAAAAATGGATCCAGGATGTCAAAATTAGGTAGGGGTACAATTTTTGCGCAATTCTAAGGTGTTTGAGAAATTAGGTCAAAAAGTCAAAATGCTATATAAGGGGTAGAAATGTCATTTTCAAAATCATTTGACTTTTGTGATATTTGAGAATCTTCAAAGCTCAGAGAGAGAAAATGGCCTAGCTAGCAGCAGTTCCTATCCACAGACACCGATTCGAGCATGCCAGGTTGCACAACTGGCCTCCACACTATAGTGCCCCGGTACGTTTTTAGAAACTTGCCCCTTTTTGAGTCATTTATGAGTATTTAATGGTTTAAAATATGTTTTTAGGCAATTTTTCAAATTTTAGGCCTAGGCGATATGTCGCGCAATACTTTAAAAGTATCATGCCCTTTGGGAAGGAACATCGCATGATACTTCACCGGTCCCAAGTGTATCGCGTGCAAGTAAACACCACTATCACACAATAACTAGTGATCTATCGTGTGACACTTGGTGAAGTATTGCACAACTAGTGGTATATTGCACCACTATAGGGAGAAGTATCGCATATTACTTGTTCCAATAGCAGTGTCACCCAAGTTAAAAATTTAATATTTTTAAGTATTTTTTAGCAAAAATGACAGGGGTCCAGACAATTTTACATTTTATGTCTTGTACTGATTTTTAGACATGCATCATGATATGTACTAACATCTGGCTTGGTTCAAATGGTTGCAGGAGAACTTCTCGGTGCTGCTCATTAGAGCGTCGAAGGTGGTCGTGCATGCGAGACTTGGATGATCTAGGTCACGTGGATATCAGGGCTATGGGATTCCAATACTTATTGTAGTTCCCATCCATTAGGGTAGACTATGGGTTGTTGACTACTCTGGCTAAGAGATGGCACAGTGAGCACAACACCTTCCACCTACCCACTAGAGAGGCATCCATCACACTGGAGGATGTCTACCAGATCCTCTGAGTACCATGCCATGGGGAGCCGGTAAGTGAAATCATGTTTTAAGATATAATCGTTTAAGTGTAATATTTCCATATGATGAAAACTAACATGATTGTTTGCTGGCATAGGTGTACTATGATTAGGATGCCACTAAGGGGGGGTAGGTGATATAGGGTATGTTTTAGGATGTCACCATCCTAGATTGACATGTGAGTTGGGATCGGTTGATCGATGACTTTGGCAGAGATTTTCTTGTCCCATGCATAGTTGCTTCTATTATCTCACAGGCCCTGATGACTGATCACAATTAGAAGGGATTCCCACTTAGATGGGGGAGGCTACTGGTGGATCTAATAGGTAGGCCTTGGCCTATGGCATGGGGACTAGCCATACTGGCAGAGATGTACCACGAGCTACATGAAATTGTCTACAGAGATAGTTAGACATGGGCGTGTAGTGCCATCCTGGCACAAGTGTGGGCCTAGGAGCACATTGTTGTGGTGCACCCCAGAGTTTAACCAAGGGAGAGCATGTATCCATTTATATATAGATACGGAGGATTCAAATCACATTCCCATACAAGGGATGTGACACATTATTAGAGGATCCTGGATAAGATGACCTCATTTATATGGAGGCCATATAGGGCAGTGGAGAGCTAGAGTGATGCTAAGGATGAGTTCAATTATATGTTGTGTAGTCGGCCACTAGTGGGTCATCATGCAGAGATTTTCAAGCAATTCATCATCACTCAAGTATGGCGACAGTTCGGTAGGTAGCAATGAGTCTCCACAAAGACCACCACTTATGCTAGGGCTCATGATGAGGAGGGACATGGGTGGCTAGCCATGTTGGACTATCAGCTAGCTATTGAGGAGATAGATTGGATTAGGAGGGAGCCTTGGGATTATCTCCCAGACATGGTAGATGTGGGGTTTGATGCCACATATAGAGCTGCGCGGAGGAGGGCTCCATTCCCTCAGTTTATGGTGCCAGATGCACAACCAGCAGCTTGGGGTGGAGAGGATGATGATGGTGATGATGGAGGAGGTAGGGGAGATGGAGGGAAGGGGAGAGGTAAGGTTAGAGAGATAGGTGAGGGATCTCAATCTAGTGGCTAGAAACGGTCATGAGGATAGGGTTCTACCAACGAGGACAAGGAGGTGAGACCAACTCGCTAAGATGCTAGGTAGGAGGCACTTGCAAGAGGAGAGGATCTAAGGGCGAGGATCCAGGCTCTAGAGATAGAGATGTAGTAGTTGTGCATCACTATTGCAGTTAGGGAAGTAGCATCTCATAGATGCCTAAGCAGAGATAGAGCATCGAGAGTGGGCACTAGAGGCTACCCTAGCAGAGAGCCAGAGGGAGGTAGCACAAGCTGCATATTATCATGGTCCATATATCTAGGCAGTCTCGATAGGGCAGAGAGCTCCATCATACTTAGTAGTGGTGGATAGATCAAATGTGGCACCAGTTGTAGCAGCACCTCCTCCACCACCAGGTCCATGAGATGGTGGCAGTGAGTCTTAGGTTTAGGGCTTAGGCTTAGTTTTAGATGTTTTATACATATCCTAAGACATTGATCCAGATTTTTGGATCCCATATTGTATTATGTATCATTGCATTTATATATATGAGATTACTAGATTTTCAATATATCATGTGTATTAGTCTCACTTGTGATGGATGTATCAGTTTTATATATTGTCTTGTCATATTTCTCAAAATGTATGTTTTATAAATGCTCATGTATATTCTCTCTCATAGATGTATGTTTGATTCTCATGTGTATAATATAGACTCATGTTTTTGAAAATGACATTTCTTAGGGTATAGATATGATGATGAGATTAACCCCTTGTGATGACAGGAACAAGATGTGATGAAAAAGACTAGGATAGAAAGACATGATCAAGAAAAGGAAAAGGTGAGCACAGCTGACAAACTAGTTTGTGAAAGATGAAAAGGAGAGCTCTCTCCACATGCAAAGTGCAAGACTAATCTAACATGAAACTAGGAATGCAAGCTACTATGCAAAGTGGTTGACTTGCAAGGTCACAATGCTTATAGACATCTAATTATCCTCATCGAGCATTATTGGTCACATCATAAGATCATACAATACTAACTAGTATGACTATGGGTATATGAATATGATCTATATCAAATGGAATGTGGGAATCCCACCTAGGCATCAAAGACATGTAGGTCAAGATAACTAGTGCAGTGAGAGTACCTAAGTTTAGTGTAGTAAGATTATACTCACATCGAGACACAAGGAAAGTCAAGATGGCTAGAAGTATGCACTTGCATAAATAGTCAAGGATAATAACTTGTAGGTCTTCAGTGTCAAGTAGGTCAAGCATAAATACTAATGACAATAAGGACTAACAAGATATACCCACAAATAGATAAATTAATAAAACATGTTCTCATGCCCTCAATCTTCTAGCTATCCATCATTGAAAACTTCTCATTGAGGGAACACTCATCAAAGAAATCATCATAGAGAGCACACAAAGAAAATAAAATCAAGCACATCTCAACGAGTCAAATGTTTAAGTGCGTGTGTGTAGGTCATAGAGTCAAACTTTGAGTATCGCATCTGCTAGTAGGAAAATATCATATCATGCTAGACTAAGTGTAGGACATCTGATAAGTGTTGAGAAACACTCGATGCTAGGGATAGTGTTGAAAAACATTGTTTGGGTGGTGTTGAGAAACACCGATGGAAAAATTTCCTAAAGACCAACGCATCCTAGAGACCAAAGCTAAAATAGTTATGCCCCCTAGACAAACACAAAGACCAATTCCAAACCAAGGCAACAAGGTCAAGACATGATGGAAAAGGCTAGGTGTCAAGGACGCATGCTAAAAGACAAGGGTGCAAAGGCCTCAAGTAGTGCCTATTTCCAGGTTTTCACCACTTGGACTTTATTGCAATTTTTCTCTTTTTTTCATTTTTTTTGTATTTTTGCTACCGAGGTGCTTGTTTCTAGGTTTTCACCAAGGCACTTTTTGTATTTTTTTGTATTTTTTTAAATTTTTTGATTTTTTTATATTTTTTTAGGACCAATAAATATGTACAAAGGATGCCCCTAGACAAAATAGGCATCATAGATAGAACTTCTTTAGGTGCAACACAATTATAGGGTTAGGAAGCTACTCTCCTTGCTCATCAGATAATAGATAGGCACTTGTCCCAAAAGCGGTAGTAATAATATATGGTCCAAGCCAATTAGGTTCAAACTTCCCCTTCTGTTCTCTATTATGTTGATCCTTAGGGTGTTCTCATAGGACAAGATCCCCCACTTGAAATTCTCTAGGGTGAACCTTCTTGTTAAATGCTTTGGACATACACTTTTGGTAGACTCTCATGTGATCAAAAGATGCTTTGCACTTCTCATCTAGAAGTTCTAATTCTTGTAACCTCATGGCATGATAGTCTTCATCTGTCACTAAACCTTTGAGAGAGACTTTGAGTTAAGGGATCTCTACCTCTAAAGGTAACACTGCTTTAGCACCATAGGTTAGGGAAAAATGAGTAGCCCCTATAGGAGTATGAATACTCATTCTGTAAGCCCATAAGGCTGGATTGATTTGTAAGTGCCAGTCTCTACCATTCTTGTGAACTGCTCTATGAAGAATCTTAAGAATGGTTTTATTAGAAGCTTCTGCTTGTCCATTTCCTTGAGGGAAGTAAATGGAGGACCAATGTTGTTTGATTTTAAAAATTTTGCAAAGGTTCTTAAGGTCCTTGTTCTTAAATTGACCTCCCTTGTCACTGATGATCTCAGAAGGCACTCCAAACTGACAAATGATGTGATTTAGAATGAACAATGAAACTGTCTTGCCTGAGGCAACAGAAAGTGGTACAGCTTCTACCCATTTTGTGAAATAATTAGTAGCTGTGATAATGAAATTATGTCCACCTAATGAGTTGGTGTGAATCTGCCCAATGAGGTCAAGGGCCCAGCGTTGAAATGGCCAATGAGGAATAGAAGGAATCAACTCCCTACCTGGAGCATGAATCAAGTTTCCATGTTTCTGACATTTTTCACAAGACTTAGCAAAGGCTACTGCATCTTTTTGTATCATGGGCCAATAATACCCCACCCTAAGAAACCTTTAGGCCATGGCAAGACCATTGGAATGTCCACCACAAATTCCCTCATGGATGTCTACTAATGCTTGGTTAGATTCCTCCTTTTCCAAGCACCTAAGAAGTGTTCCATCTAAACCCCTCTTATACAAATCACCAGAGATAAGCATGTGGTTAGAGGCATTGCAGATTAGGTTTCTTTGTTTAGAATGGTTGAATGTCTTAGGGATGGTGCCATCGCAAAGATATGAATAGATAGCACCATAGCAGGAAGACTCATGAGTGACTAGGGTACAAATGATGTGGCTTTCAAAGGAGTCAAAAATGGGATGGTGTAGCTCTTCCACTAGGAATTCAAATCTTGATTCATGTTGTTCCAATTGAAGAAGTGAAGCTAATGTAGTCATAACATCTGCAGCTTTGTTTTCTATTCTAGGGATCTATTGAAATGTCACAAATGTGAAGTAACGTCACAATGAATCAACCATCTTCTTGTAAGATATTAGTTTTTCATCCTTGGTTTGGTACTCTTCATTTACTTGGTTGATAATTAATTGTGAATCCCCAAAGATATGCAACTCTATTATATTCCATTCTATAGCCATCTTAAGTCCATTAGTTAGAGCCTCATATTCTACAATATTTTTTATGCATGGGAACAAAAGTTTTTAAGACTTAGGTATGTTGTACCCATGAGGAGAAATGAACAATACTCTAGCTCCTGATCCATTTTTCATGTTGGAACCATCAAAGAACATTTTCCAAGTTCATGTGGTCATGTACATTATATGCTCATCTGGGAATTCTACTTGAATAGGCATGCTATCCTTGACTAGGAAATCAACAAGTTGATCGGCAATAGCTTGCCCTTTTATAGCCTTACGCTCAATGTACTCTATATCAAATTCTGAGAAAACCATCATCCACTTAGCAAGTTTACCCATGAGAGTAGCCTTACCAAGAAAGTACTTAAGAGGATCAATTTTTGCAACAAGATGTATAGTATGGGAAAACATGTAATGTCACAAATTTTTGGAAGCAAACACTACCACAAGACAAGACTTTTCAATACTATTGTAATTGATCTCATAAAATACTAGAGTATGACTAATGTAGTAGATGGCTCTTTCCTTCCCAGCATCATCAAGTTGAGCCAACAATGCCCCCAAGGAAGATTTTGTTGCTAAGATGTATAAAATCAATGGTTTTCCTTGGATAAGAGGCATCAAAATGGGAGGATTAGCCAAATATTGTTTATTTGATCTAGGATCTTTTGGCAATCCTCATTCCAAACACATGTAGCCCCCCTATGCAATGTCTTGTTAAATAGTTGTGCTCTATTTACAAGCTGTGAAATAAACCTCCGTATGGATTGGGGTCATCCCTGAAGACTTCTCATCTCACTAATGTTCTTAGGAGGTGGCATATCTAATATAGCTTGAAATTTTTTGGGATCCACCTCTATTCCTTTGGTTGAAATTATGAATCCTAGAAGTTTACCTAAGGTAACCCCAAATGCACACTTTTTTAGATTCAATCTTAATTGAAATTGCTCCATTCGATATAGAATTACTTCTAAATCCTCTAGGTGTGTGTCCCTTTTCTTAGACTTAGCCAAGTTTTCATCCACATAATCTTCCATGTTTTTATGCATCATATCATGAAATATTATGGTCATAGCTCTTTGGTATGTGGCTCCTACATTTTTTAATCCAAATGGCATGGCGTTCCTATTATACACTAAGTTTGCACCTTTGTCTCAACCTATCTTGGTCTTGATAACCTAGTATAACATGGGAATCATCTCCAGGTTGTGGGACCTATGCTAACTAAGATGAGACCTCCAGATTCTAGGCTGGTTCCTCTTGGATAATCACCCTAATTTTCTTCTTGATTGAAAATGTAAATCTTTCGAGGGAAAGGGATAGAAAGAATGCTTGGAAAGGGAAATAACTAAAAGAAAACTACCTACTAGGTGATGCACCAAAATTATGATATGAATTGTAGTATGAAGGATGGATTCAATAAATGAACTTAGGTCTAGGAGATCACAACTCATTGAATAGGCTTGCATAAGTATTTCATAGAAGGGTCTAAAAATAAAAGAAGGTATTCAAGGAAAGAGAAAGATCCTTTCACAAATAATAACACTCTTTAGAATTAGACAAACAATCCATGACCTACAAACAAACATTCACCTCTACAACTAGGTATAGGAATGAGACAAGATTATTTAAGGGGTTACAGTATACCCACAAAAGCATTCACATCAAATCATTCACAATGATACACAAAATTGTAGAAAGAAAGAAGGATTAAGAGCCCTAAGATATCACTGAGAAACATACAGATACTGAACTGATTAAGAGATAACTCACACAAGAAAGCATAGGGACATGAAAATGTCACAAGGTACTTCAATATATGAATTATCAATGGGAATTTTACAACTGTAGAAAGCCAAAGGGGAAAAAAATGCTACAAATTGGTCTCTGAGAAAGAAAACTTTCTTTTTACAATTATTCCATTCCTTAGCTAAAAAGCTCCAAAAATAAACTATATACATCACTACACGCAGGTAGGAGCAAAATATCCAATTAGGGTTACAGAGGTTTACAATAAAATAACCAACCCTAATTCTATCCAATTTGGTCATAAATGCACATGAAAATATCCTAGCTGATCAGATATGTGTCCATTTCTTGTTTATTCCTACAAAAAATCTAGCCGCCATGAGCCATCTACCCACCTGCAACTCGGGCTCACCATAACTATTCAAATTTGATACTGTGAGATATTTGAATTTAAAATATGTTAAAATGGTCACAGGTGGTGCTAAAAAACCTCATCGATAGTCGGCATTCAAAAATTGATCTCACTTTAAAACATGACCGTCAGATTTTCCCTTTTTACCCGAGCTCGGCACTTGACTACAAAATTAACCTTAAGTCCACCTCGGGTTTCAATTTCCTTTTGTCCCTAAATCGCTTAACCTTTTAACTAACCCCAACTCTTCTTGGCAATTATGTGACTGAAGCCATAAACATGGGTCCACCTTGCCACCTTTCATAATACCATTCACTTTTGACTACTCTGTAGGCATACACCTCAGTAAATTCTGACATTGGACCCACTGCAACTTAGATTCTGATCCAACGGTGGGTACATGATCACATGACCTTTGAATATTCCTTCTAATCATGTGCTATCTATTGATCTTTATTAGACTAAGACCCTCTAACAAATGGACCCACTAAAAATTCAATCATCACCACGTGGACCAACAAAAATTGAGCATGTCAGCACACCTGACAACGCGGACCCACAGCCTTCTAAGATTTTGATCTAATAGTGGTTGCATGATTGCAAAGGAAAGGAATATTCCTTGCGAACATGTGACCACCATAGATCTTCTTTCCTTTGGGACCCCACTGACACATCTAAGAAATCCATCCCCACTAAAAGGTATTCCAACTCAACACATGTGGACTAATGAGAAATGAGCAAGTCGTCAACCTACAACACTGGACCCACTGACAGGACCTTGAACACCTAGCAAATCAAACAGTCAGTTCATGATCACATGCTCTAACACAAACCCTTCAAATCATGTGCCAACCATTAATCTTGATCGCTCTAACACATCCTAGAGGCTCTCTAAAATGGCCTAACTGACACATTACAAGTCATCTCATGTGGACATATAGAATTCAAGCATATCAACAAGGAAGGACACACTCGATGAAGCTCTGACAGTGGAATAAAATCAATGGTCTGTACATGATCGCAAGGCTTTGGAATATTCCTTGTGATCATGTGACAGTCATTAGATCTCAAGCTGGGAAGTTCGTTGGTCCCGCTCTGATAGATTGGAACAAGTCATTACCTCTGGCCAATGAGAAACTTCCACATCAGAATACATGGCACTGGTCCCACCAAAGCCTTGAAGCGCTGCAGAGAAGGAAAGATCAACAGTTGTCATGATTTCGCAAGGCTCTGATAGACCCTTTGTGAAATAATGACAACCATTCGATCATCTCAAACGGGACCCCCACAAACTGAGACCACCAAAGAACTTCACGGTTATGTGACTAAAGGAAAAGCTAACTATTTGCTGAGTTGCCAAAAGAAAAGGGAACCACCAGAAGAAATGTGTGACCAGGAGAATTACTGTAGTCATCAATTTGTCAAGAGAAAAAGATAACCACCAGAAAACTTAGAGAACTGGTAGCCAAAAGGAAATAAAAAACACATGGGTTTTTTGAAAACTTAAGTGGTCAAGATAAAGTAACAACAAAATAGAAATTGCCTTAGGGTTTTGCAGGGGTATTTAGCTCAAATGGCTAGATTTTCAAATATTTTAACCTATAGACCAGGGAATGAAATAATTTGCAGAGGCCAGGAAAACAAACATAACTTCATGAAATTTTTAGGGAAGCTCGGCAAGGTAAAAATAGAGGCCTTAGAATGCATGATAGCCAAATTTGAATGCTCATGAAAATTTGGGCAACATTTTGGTGATCTCTGCTAGATGTCAACCTGCTAGACATGGATCCATGGCCTTGACATATCCATTGGGCATGGGGTCAAAAATCAAAAAATCAAAATTTCTCACAAGGAGACTAGACAGGAACTGTGCTCAGGGCATTTCTTGGAAAGCAGGGAACTAAGCTAGGAAAATAGGGACAGAAAGTAGGAAAACCTAAACTATCCTAAACTAACCAGTTACAAGAACTTGGTCAAACAAAACCATTCACTGGTTGTGAAAAATAGCTACGTCTCTTTATTAGGATATTTTGCATTGAATATGTGAGGATAGCCATAAGAATGTGAGGCACATAAAAATTTTTCAAGTAACTATTAACTGCCTCTGCAAAAATAGGATCAAGTTTACCCACCTCAAATTGATCATATGGACGTGTCTTAGAAAACTCCTTTTGGGCCAAATATCTGATGGGGCAGCCTCTTGAAAGTCTAAAAGCAAGACTTTCCTTGATGGCTTATGCTTCATCTTCATGTTTGCCCTCCATCTATGGATAGGGGACTGTCATCCTCTACTTTTAAACAAGCCAAGAGCTCATCAAAGTTGTTAGCATCCTAAAGATCTAGAGCTGGCTCCAACCCTTGCTCATACAGTAGCCTCTTAGAAGGAGAGCAATCAAAAACTAGGCTTCTTTTAACAGGCACATAACCTTGAATCTCCACTCCAAGGAATAGAGGTTCATCTTTCAATTTGTCACAAAAGACCTCTATGATATTGAAAAAATCATATTCCTCAACACTTTTGTCTATGTTCCTTTCTTGGGAAGGCTCCCGCATGACTTTATCATCCTGCTCAACAAAACCAGGCAGCTCATTTAATGAAATCACATCATCCTCTCCTAAATCAATCTCCTGTTGATGGTGGACCTTTTGTTCTGATTGATCTTCAGCCATAGGCAATGGCATAGTTTTCTCTCCATCATCAATAAAGAGGGGAAGCTCATTCAATAAATCAACCAAGAGCTCAAGCTGGGCACTAAACTCCACCTCCTCATCTTGCTGGCTCTCTTCACCACAATCATCACTCTGCACTGATACCTCAGATTTCTTCTCCTCCTCTTCAAATGAAAGCTCATCTACCACAAGTCCTTGCTTTGATACTTGACTAGCATCCTTGAAAAGACTTGGCATCTGACAACCAGGAGGCAGAGTCCATTGGGGTATCCACATCACTTCATCATCTTGATAGACTAGAGGGCCTCTTGGGATAACTCCTTTTCTTGCATAGACTACTCTTGCAGAGTGGTAGACTGAATCTCAAGCACAAGCTCTTGGGAAGAATTTTTTTCCTTAAAACTTGGGATATGAAATTGAGGGGGTTCAAAGGGAGACATAAGAGGCATACCTATCTTGAAGCTTGGAAAATTGAAGGCCCTATCATCTTGGTGTTGGTCTCTTGCAGTTGATTCTGTCTCAATAAACTCCTTAGGTTGGTGCAGACCACAATAAGGTTGCAAATGCTCCAAAATAGGCACAGACTCTTGAAGGGTGCTCCTAAAGCTTGGGAATGAGCATTTTGTATGCTCTTCATGTGTAGGCTCTTGAGGCAAATGGGTCCTCCAACTTGGGATTTGAGGTCTAGGAGCCTCTTGTTGAGCAATTTGTGATCTCAACCTTGCTATCTCAATGTCAGCTCGGTGTCTGATTGGATTTTTTTTACTTGTTGCTCACCAACAAGAGTCTCTTTTTCTTGGTAAGGAATGAACCCTTTCTCATAACTTTGAGCTTCCATCTCCTGCTGCTCTTTGATCTTAGACACTTGCTTAATCAAATCAAACAATACATTTTTTGTCCTCTCTTACTCTTTCTTGAAGTTTGAGCTCAGAATCTGCATCTGTTACTAAATAGGCTAAGAAGGGGAGGGTGGGTGGCGAGCAGGATGGGGCAACTAGCTTTGCATTTTTTGTTGTACCTTTTATGCCCATGATCCATCTTGGTGGAGGGACCTCTCATAATCTTGCACAAGGGAAAAATCATTTAGGGCAGTCTGAATATAATGACGGCCTTGAAAAGTATGAAAGCTTGGGGTAAAAGCAGGCTTTAGGTGGCTTTGACAAGGTTGATAACTAGCCCATTGAGCATTACCCTCATAATAGGATGGTGGGTAGCTTGACTGTCCATAATAACTTGACATGTCTACTCATGTAATCAGCTGGAATTTAAAATGAAAGTATTTGAAACATACCAACATCTGATCTCTAAAACCAGTAGACCTTCTGGAGTCGCCAGATATGGAGCAAAATGACCTCTTCTAGGTCTGAAGCATGCTATTAGCATATCAGAGATAGTATACCTTGAACATGAATCTGAACTTCAGTCCCACTGGGCATGCTAGTTTTGTTATACACTAAGTTTGCACCTCTGTCTAAAGCTCTCTTGGTCTTGATAACCTAGTATAACATGGGAAACATCTCCAGGTTGTGGGACCTATGCTACCTAAGATGAGACCTCCAGATTCTAGGCTAGTTCCTCTTGGATAATCACCCTAATTTGCTTCTTGATTGAAAATGTAAATCTTTCGAGGGAAAGGGATAGAAGGAATGCTTGGAAAGGGAAATAACTAAAAGCAAACT
The DNA here is from genome assembly GCA_027943335.1 of Chamaecyparis obtusa. Classification (NCBI taxonomy): domain Eukaryota; kingdom Viridiplantae; phylum Streptophyta; class Pinopsida; order Cupressales; family Cupressaceae; genus Chamaecyparis; species Chamaecyparis obtusa. The sequence goes on from BSBK01012414.1 coordinate 45,811, forward strand.
ACCTACTAGGTGATGCACTGAAATTATGATATAAATTGTAGTATGAAAGATGGTTTCAATAAATGAACTTAGGTCTAGGAGATCACAACTCATTGAATAGGCTTGCATAAGTATTTCATAGAAGGGTCTACAAATAAAAAGAGGGTATTTAAGGAAAGAGAAAGATCCTTTCACAAATAATAACACTCTTTAGAATTAGACAAACAATCCATGACTTGCAAACAAACATTCACCTCTACAACTAGGTATAGGAATGGGACAAGATTGTTTAAGGGGTTACAGTATACCCACAAAAGCATTCACATCAAATCATTCACAATGATACACAAAATTGTAGAAATAAAGAAGGATTAAGAGCCCTAAGATATCACTGAGAAACATACAGATACTGAACTGATTAAGAGATAACTCACACAAGAAAGCATAGGGACATGAAAATGTCACAAGGTACTTCAATATATGAATTCTCAATGGGAATTTTACAACTATAGAAAGCCAAAGGGGCAAAAAATGCTACAAATTGGTCTTTGAGAAAGAAAACTTTCTTTTTACAATTATTCCATTCCTTAGCTAAAAAGCTCCAAAAACAAACTATATACATCACTGCACACAGGCAGGAGAAAAATATCCAATTAAGGTTACAAAGGTTTACAATAAAATAACCAACCCTAATTCTATCCAATCTGGTCATAAATGCACATGAAAATATCCCATCTGATCAGATATGTGTCCATTTCTTGTTTATTCCTGCAAAAAATCTAGCCACCATGATCCATCTACCCACTTGCAACTCGAGCTCACCATAACTGTTCAAATTTGATGCTGTGAGATATTTGAATTTAAAATATGTTAAAATGGTCACAGGTGGTGCTAAAAATCCTCATCGATGGTCGACATTCAAAAATTGATCTCACTTTAAAACATGACCATTAGATTTTCCCTTTTTACCCAGGCTCGGCACTTGACTACAAAATTAACCTTAAGTCCACCTCCGGTTTCAATTTCCTTTTGTTCCTGAATCGCTTAACCTTTTAAATAACCCCATCTCTTCCTGGTGATTACATGACTGAAGCCACAAACCTGGGTCCACCTTGCCACCTATCATAATACCATTCACTCTTGACTACTCTGTAGGCATACACCATGACAAATTCTAACATTGGACCCACTGCAGCTTAGATTCTGATCCAACAGTGGGTGCATGATCACATGACCTTCAAATAGTCCTTTTGATCATGTGCTAGCCATTTATCTTTATTAGACCAAGACCCTCTAACAAATAGACCCACTGAAAATCCAGTCATCACCATGTAAACCAACAAAAATTGAGCATGTCAGCACACCTAACAATGCGGACCCATGGCCTTCTAAGATTCCAATCTAATGGTGGTCACATGATTTCAAAGGTAAGGAATATTCCTTGCGAACATGCAACCACCGTAGATCTTCTTTCCTTTGGGACCCCACTGACATGTCTAAGAAATCTAGCCCCACTGAAAGGTATTCCAACTCAGCACATGTGGACCAATGAGAAATGAGCAAGTCATCAACTTGCAACACTGGACCCACTGACAGGACCTTGAACACCTAGAAAATCAAATGGTCGATGCATGATCACATGATCTGACACAAACCCTTCAGATCATGCACCAGTCATTGATCTTGATTGCTCTAACACATCCTGCAGGTTCTCTAACATGGCCCCACTAACACATTACAAGTCATCTCACGTGGACCAATAGAATTCAAGCATATCAGCAAGGAAGGACCCAACTAATGAAGCTTTGATAGTAGAATAAAATCAATGGTGGGTTCATGATCGCAAGGTTTTGTAATATTCCTTGCGATCATGCGACAACCGTTAGATCTCAAGCTGGGAAGTCCGCTAGCCCCGCTCTGATAGATTGGAACAAGTCATTACCTCTAGCCAATGAGAAACTTCCACATCAGAATACATGGCACTGGTCCCACCAAAGCCTTGAAGCACTGCAAAGAAGGAAAGATCAACGTTTGTTGCGATTTCGCAAGGCTCTGACAAACCCTTTGTGAAATAATGACAACTATCCAATCATCTCAAATAGGACCCCCACAAACTGAGACCGCTAGAGAACTTCATGGTTACATGACTGAAGGAAAAGCTAATTGTTTGCTGAGTCACCAAAAGAAAAGGGAACCACCGAAAGAAATGTGTGACTAGGAGAATTACTACAGTCGTTAGTTCACTGAGAGAAAAAGATAACCACCGAAAAACTTAGAGAACTGGCGGCCAAAAGGAAATAAAACACACATGGGTTTTTTGAAAACTTAAGTGGCTGAGATAAAGTAATAATGAAATAGAAATTAGCTTAGGGTTTTGCAGGGGTATTTAGCTCAAATGGCTAGATTTTCAAATATTTTGACCTACAAACGAGGGAATGAAACAATTTGCAAAGGCTAGGAAAACAAACATAACTTCATGAAATTTTCAGGGAAGCTCGGTAGGGTAAAAATAGAGGCCTTGGAATGGATGATAGCCAAATTTGAATGCTCATGAAAATTTGGGTAATAGTTCCAACAATAGGTTCCCCATGCACATGTGAAGGTTGTCTTTTATTGATCTTCAAGAGCTATTTTGATTTGTTTATAACTGGAAAACCCATCCATTAAAGAGTATATCTCATAGCCCACAGTCATATCCACTATCATGTCTATGTTAGGGAGTGGAAAGTCATCCTTTGGGAAATATCTTTTTAGGTCTTTGAAATCTGTGCATACATGAATGGATCCATCATGCTTTGAAACTGGAACAATATTTGAGATCCTCTCAGCATAGTCTATAGCTCTAATAAATCCTACTCCTAAGAGCTTTTCTAATTCAGCGTTAACAAGGAGAGCTATATGAGGATGCATTTTCCTCAACTTCTATTTTACTGGTTTAATTCCTAGAGCTATGGATAAGTGATGCATAATGAGATTTGTGTCAAGCCCTGGCATGTCTGAATATGTCCAAACAAAATTGATTTTCTTCTTTTGTAGGAACTTTGTGTATGCCTCTTTTTCTTACACTGATAGAGACTGAGCTAGATGTATCACTTGTGGAGCCTCTTCTATATTCAAATTCACTGGTTGTGTAGGCTCAATGAGAACTGATGACCTATCTTGGAAATAACTCGACAGGTTATTAAGTGCCCCATCCTTAGGCACCTCAAAGAGGTTTTCACCTTTGGATACGTCTTTTATTTTTATTATTTTGGGTTCTGACACCACCACAAAGTGGTTTTCACCATCATAACCATTTCTCTTATTTTTCTTTTATTTTATTTTTTAACTAAGGTACTTAATATTCAGCTCCGTCATACTTGTTGTAGGTTCACTGGTGGAAGAGACTACGGGTTCAATAGCATTTAGGTAGCACGCTATCTCATAGTTATTCTAAAAAGTGAGGAGCTGAGGCTCTCGATAGCGCTGAGACCAATCAATTAAGTGAGGGTTGGAAAGGGGTAAATCAATGACTGGCTCAATATTTTTGATATGAAAGGCATTATCTCCGGTGATCACATAGTTAGGATCTGTCAAGTCTCCCTCTAAGATATCTGAATTAGGAATCATCTCACCAAACAAAGCGTCATCCACTAAGGCAATCCGAGGAGTCCAATCCTCTAGTCCTACACTAGGCTCATTGGTCACATCAAGTTGAGTACTATATGTATGGAGAGTAGTAATGTCCATATCAATAGTAGAACAATCAAAAAGATTCTCCCACTCGTACTCATGCGAATCTATGTCTGAATCTCTACTAGGATGTTTACACCAACTATGTTTCTTAGGTCTTGAAGTGGAAGCTTGAATGTCACTAAGGGTAACACCCTCTTGCATCTCTTGAATGGGATCTTCAACATGATCCTCAATAGGATCCTTAGTAGTGGATTGTTCTAGTTCTAGGTTTGAATTCATTGAAGTAGCAACTGTATTGTCTGAATCTCCCCAAAGGAGATTGGTGGAAGGGACCCAATCTTCACACATGTCTTGTTGATTCATCAAATTGGGTGTGTACTCATCATCACTATCCATCACAACTAGGATAGAAGCAAATTTCTTGTTCTAGTTTTCAAAACCTAGGTCAAGTGTTGTCTTAGATCTACGGCCAAAAAGAGCATGATCAAGAGGTTCAGCTCTAGAATCTAATCTGTGACTAAGAGGGCCATGACTTGGGTAGCCCATATTCTTCACCATGGTGTATCCTCTCCCATAAGTGTTAGGAGATACTACAAAATTCTTGTTGTGTTGATACTTTTCTTCTCTATATATCTAATCTCTAATGGCCACATCCTCTTTCTCATCCTGAATGGGTATAGATGACTCTACAAAAGTATTAAACAAAGTCATAGCTGAGGATGAAGGTCGCATCTCTTGTGAAGGTTTTCCATAAGACCTAGGTGAGATTGGTATTTTTTTGAAGGAATCTATTTAGCAATCTCCCATGCCAAGGTCTATGGACTTAAACTTACTCTTACACTGCTCGAGGGTAGCATCAAAATTATCAGCCTCTCTATTCAAAGGGACATGAGAACTAGCTAAAATTACATTGACAAATAATGTGCTATCCCCTGGTATGCATACTTCAACTCCATTGTAAGGGAACTTAACACATTGATGGTAGGTAGATAGCATCACTTGCATGTCATGAATCCAAGGCCTACCCAACAAGATATTATATGCCAAAGGTCCGGCATCAACAATCTACAACAAAATGTCCTTTTCCATAGGACCAATCCTAATAGGAAGAACAACCAATCCCTTAGAGCTTCGCTCTGCTTCATCATAGGCTTTTATTGTGATCTTCTTCCTAGTGTCAATTACTTGCTCAGAATATCCCAAAGCTTTCAATAGACTCAAAGAGAAAATATTACGCCCAGTACCCCCATCTATCAACACATGCCTAACACGGGTTTTATGGATCATGACCTCGATATGAAGGGCCAAATTGTGCAGACGGCTTAATGATTTATCATCTTCTTATGAAAATGTAAGGTAATGAGGGCTAGCAAGGTGATTGACCATGTTTTGGAATTGATCGACATCTATTGCATTAGGAACATTAGCTTCCCGCAAGGCATCCTCAAGAATGCGCTTATGTCTAGGGGACAATTCTAAGAGCTCAAAAATGGAAATCTGCATTGGCATTTGCTATAATTGATCAACAAGGTTATAATTCATATTAGGGCCAACTATAGACTTGGGAGGTACACTTTTAGATATTGGTTGCTTAAATTTGCTAAAATTAGGGCCTCTAATGATAATAGGATCTTGAGCCTGACTCCTAGTAACAACATTAAGAGGTTGAGATGACCTTCGGGATTGAGGACCTCTAAGAACAACAACAGGTCCTTCATCAAATATGGGAGGTGAGTTTACTTCATAGCCATAGGGATCTCTCCCCCTAATCATGTTGACATCATTGTCCACAACTTCAAGCATATTGATGACATTTTTTGTAGACATATAAGTATAGTTGATCATGGCCTTGCCATTCTTATTTTTAGAAGTTTCCCCCTTCTCATACTTAGGCAAGGGCTCCTTAAAGGCCTTGTGATTTGCATTGGTGGTCAACCTATCAACTTGTAATCTCCTAGCTTCAATAAGGTCTTGGACAATATGTTTAAGTTTAAAACAATTCTCAATGTCATGTCCAATCCCATTGTGGTATACACAGTAAGATTTCTCATTCCACCAATAAGGTTTAGGATCCGGTATGAGAAACTTCATGGGATCCTAAGGTTGTACCAAATTGTGAGCAATCAAGGTCTTAAAACTATCTGCATAAGAGTCCCCAAGTTTAGTGAATAGCCTCTTTGCTGACTTAGATTTATCTTGATACTTGGGATTGTGCTCTTGTTGATCTAAGGACGTCTGCAGCTTCATGGCTTGAACTACTTTAGATAAATTAAGAACTCTATGTCCCTTAGGTTGTGAAGACTCAATGACTCCATCATTGACTACTTGCTTATTTTTATTCCAATATCAGTTCTTTTTATCCCTATTATTGTTGTTGTTGTTTTGACCATTGTTGTTGTTAGTCTGTTTGGTCAAAATGCCTTGTTCCTTTAAAACATCCTCAATGTGACATGCGGTTTCTACCATAGTGTCAAAAGAAGTAAAGACCATTTTCCTAACTTCATATCTCAATTTTGGCACTAAATTGCTCACAATTATGTCAATCCTTTCTTCCTCAGGGATGATCCTAGAATATTTAGAGCATAAGCATCTCCACCTTTGCAAAAATGTCACAAAGGGTTCCCCCTAATTTTGTTTCAACTTATACAAATCAAGCATGGTGACTAACCTTGATAAATTATATGCAAAGTGCTGCACAAACCTTTGAACAAGTTCTTTGAATGTTTTAACAAGAGGGGTAAGGTTGGTAAACCACTCCATAGCTTAGCCTTTAAGGCTCCTTGGAAATAACCTCATAAGGTAGGAGTCTTCATGATGAAATTCAAAGCTCATGATATAGAATTGTCACACATGGTCATGGGGGTCACCACTACCATCATATTTGTCATATGTGGGGATTTCAACTTTTCTAAAAAAATCTACCATAACCACACTTTTATCAATGGGATTGGGACATATGGAGTCCAAGTTGAAAGTATTCTTTGGGGCCATCATCTTCTCCATGGTCTTTTGCATTTGCCTAATCACCTCATCAGTTGAAGGGTTTTGTTTCTTGATCTTTTGGTCCACATCAACATTGTATGAGACTTTTCCACCCTTATTAATTAGACTTTCCAAGAACTAATCCTTATTTTTCTCTACATACTTTTCCACATATTGTTGGAAGGATGGTTCTTGTTGCATCATCATGAAATCAATATTGTCAAAGTTGGCATTACTTCTTCCATGTTGAGAGCCATGACGAGCTCGTTGGGAGGGTTGTCTTGAAATTCTAGGAGGTGTTGATCTCCTATGATGGTTGTACCTAGAAGTCCTTCTTCCTCTAGGACTAGGTGATCTTGATGGGGTCCTTGACCTCCTTCTTGGACTTTGTGAGGGAGTAGATAGGGGCGAGTTGGTCCCACTATTGGTACCCCTATTATTGTATTGATCATGGAGTTGTTGTGCCAAGAGCCTATCTTGTTCTTCTTGGGTGTCTCTTCTCTTATTTTCTAACAAGGCTCATTCTTCATCTTCCAATTGTCTGAATTCTTCTTTCTTAGCAACTTGTTCATCCAAGAAAGCTTTATTTTCTCTCTTAATATACTTCAACCTCTCACTTGTGTAGTGTGAGGTGTCCCTAAGTGGAGAAGGTTGTCTTGAATGTCGGAATATGTTGGCTGCATTGATATGGGCATCATCTGATTCAATGTTCTGGTCTTCGTATTGTGACCATGCATCTGAGTGAGCTTGCCTATAATGTCTCTTAGCTTGTTGGTGAGCATCTAAATACCTCGTGTTGATAGGAGGTGATCCAGGTGGACTATCAGAAGAAGACCTAGTAGACATCATTTTACCTCTATGTCATTGGAACATGTCATCAAGAGTTTAATTTATTGCTTCTCTTTGTTGTCTAGTGAAGGTGTAACTCATATCCATATTTGATGAGAAAGGTGCTAAAGAGGTACTCAATCCATTAGGATTAATCTCAGACTCACTCTTAGGGGATTGATCAAAAATTGGTTCTTTTCCCTTTCGTTGTTGACAAGTCTTAACTAAGGGTAACTGATTAAAGACAACCGGGGGTCATTTCCCTTGATTCACTTGGTACCTTGTTGTAAATGACATGAAAGAAAAGGATTTTTGAAGATAAGATGACCTCTCAAAGTGTTAATCACCAAACTAGGATAATTAAAGTTCTCTATTGTCCCAAAAAGAGATGGTAAGATAGAAATTGCAAAAGGCATTACCAACACTGTCAAAGAGGTGCTAAAATCAAAGGATCAATATCCTTGCACCTTTGAATCAGGAGGATGGACTTAGCCAAATTGTATAATTGAAATTGAATTTGAGTGGAAATGATTTGGATAAAAGAATACTAAAATTCTCCAAGAATGTTAACAACAACTCTAGCAATGTACTTTCTCAACAAGAATGATCTTCTAACTTGACAATTCTTCCCAAGGTGACTTGGAAAATCAAATGAGACTACCCCTAGAGGGCTAAAACTAGAAATTCAGAGTGAAGACAATCTTCCAGCAGCAAGTTAAGTTACCTATCTAACGACCTGGTCAATTAAAAGCAACTATAAAATAACTAAAACTGGGTACACAACAAAGAAATCTCAGGTGACACTTTCTAGGCTAACCAGTCAATATTTCTTACAGAGGTGATATTTCTCTTTACAGCAGGTGATAGACCTCACAAAGATGGGCAATAGACTCCAAGCACATTGGGTGATAGTCGTCAGGGTGAACTATCACATGATATTCATGGTTAAAGTGGGTGATGTTGTTACCAGTTTGTGCGATCTTTGACCCATGAAGTGAAAATTTTGAGTTTTTGAGACTATTTGCTTACAATTTTTAGTTTGAGGGTTGATGTTTTCGATCTCAATCACAAAATTAGCAAAAATTTGACAAGTTTGCAAATAGTAAGGGATCAAACATGTCTTAAAACACTTGAAACAAGGGCAAAAGCAACCTTGCCAAGACAAACACTTGTGATATCAAAATAAAAAAGCACCCTATGAATGCTACCGATTGTTTGAATGTTCAAGAATGTTAACACTAGTATTGCACAATCAAAGACACTTCAAGCAATATCTATCCTAAAAATTCAAGGCTCAATACTTAACAACTTGGCCCACACTTGATGCCCCCTTGCCTCACACAAAGTGGTTGCCCACAATAGATATTGGCTTTGTCATGGAAGTGTCAAAGACACAACCAAAGGAGCACATATGGTGAGCAATCTTAGGGTGATCTGGGTTGTTCCACTTGGATCAATCCTTGCACCAAGAAGCTAAGTGGAAAAATAAAGTGGCTTCTATCTAATGGTTCTTAATAAGGGCTTTCATTCACAACACCCCTCTTGCTCCTCATAGAAGACTGGGACCTCATGGCTTCAAGAGTACCTTAAGCATTCTTGCTCAATGCTTTCCCCATGGTCATAATCCCATGAGCTACTCACACCAAGCGAAGACAAGTGTTATGTCTACCAAGGTTTTTTTATAGTGGGTTGGAATAATCAGCAAAAGGCTTGTCCCCACTTGGGTCGTTCCTCTTGACTGCTCAAGAGTAGGCCTGCTAAAGGATTCTAACAACTAAACAAAAAGTGAATCAATCTTTGAGGTTCAAGATTTTTGGTTCACCACAAGGGTGAAGAGCATACTCTCCTATCTCAAAAAATTCTCCCAAACACACCAAGAAAAGGTTTAATTACCCTCTTGCTTCCAAAATCCTAAGATGGGTCAAGATTTTTCGGTTCACCACAAGGGTGAAGAGCATACTTCTCCTACCACCTCAAAATATCTTCCACAAGATATTAATGTTCCTATGAAATGAAACAACTAGTAATTGCCACACTTGAAATGAAATAAACACAAGCAAATTTATTTATTTTTTTGTATTTTTATGCTTTTGGGAAGCCCTAAAAAAACCGTTAGTAGCCCTTTTAGCATGCAATATGGCAAAATCTTTAAGAAAATACACCTAAAACCATAACTTGTTAGGCCAACAAGGTTAGGAAAAAATCCAAAACCCAAAATGAAATATGCAAGATTCTAAATGAAATATGCAAGTTAACTCTGTCTAAGTGCAAGAAATAAGAACAACAAACTAAGTCAAAATTCAGCCAAACAACCTCAAAAAAGATCATTGTCAGGCATAGCAGCAAGTTGCAAACACCAAAATTATCACGCGATACTTCTCAGTATACTAGGGTGATAATATTAGTCTGAGCAATATTCTGCTCTATACCGGGTGATACTTTGTCTGAGACCAAGCAACAATTCCCGTAACAGCCAGGCGCTTCTTCCGACAAGCGAAGTATCACATATGCATACAAAGAACTATCACATGATATTCCTAGAAGTATCACATGATACTCTAAGATAGAAAGCTAGAGACCGTGAATAATGCTCAAAAATCACCAAAAATGTGACAAAAAAAGCAAATTTAAAGGACAAAGCTAATCTACTAAGCCCCGCAGTGGGTGCCAAAGATGTACACAAAAGTAGTGCACTTCTCTAAGTCATTACATCAAAGGAAATTCATGGAAGGGAAACCTTCAATAGAGACCTAGAGCTCTCTATGCATGGAGTTGCAAGATTGTAAAATTGCTCTTAGCTAGAGCTATGAAGCTTATGACCTTGCTAGTCAACCACACAATGAGAGATTCCAAGATTGAAGACAAGGGAAAGAGTGCCGATATCATCAAATAATAAAATGGAAATGTAATGCAAGTAAGCTAAGAATAAAAATGCAAGCTAATCTATGGAAATGAAAGTACAAGCTATGCTATGAAAGGAAATATGCAAGCTATGCTATGAAAGGAAAGTACAAGCTATGCTATGAAGGGAAAGTACAAGTATTAAAATCCCTCCTAATTAAGCTATGTGAGGTTAATCTATTACATAAAGGAAATCTATGCTAAGAATGCCATGATTATGCAACTATGAAAGCAAGCTAAATGCAATGCAACAACAATGTCTTCAAAGCTTGAATGCAAGAATGTCTTCAAATAGCTCCAAATGACCTAGAAAACCTATAGCATAACATTAGCATAAATGGATCATATGAAAATGAGGAAGAGAGCTCTTCTTTTATAGAGATTGAAAACAACGGATGGTAGAGATCAAGAGGCAAAAAGATTTAATCAAGGGTGGAGCATAAAAAAGGAGCAATCTATGTGCACAAATATCCTTCAATAGGAAAATAAGAGTTGACTTTTGTGTCCATGTGAGACAAAAAGTACTTTTTCTTTTATTTATAAAATAAGAATAATGCTTTATTTGTGCAACTTAGGATAAGAGGAAAAGTGAGGGCTTTTTATTTAATAAAAGGGGAGGAAATATTCCTTTTAATTAAATAAAGACTTTGGGATAAAATGGTTAGCCCATGGAAAATAATCAAAAATGATAAAAAATGATTTGATCAAGGAAATTGATATAATTGAAAATGCTAATTTGGAAAATATTGATTCAGGGATTTGATAAATTGCTGAATGGGGACCCAAAGTCTAGGTGACCATTTTAGGGTGCATACACTATGTAAATAATTGGGGTTACTATTTTCAAGGTGATGATCTTGACAATAGTTAACCAAGCTTCGAGATTGACACCCGAACAGGGTTGTCCTGGACTGTGCTGGATATCTTGATGCTTATGTCATTACTAGGTTGTGTAATAACTACTATATCATGATTGACACCCTAATGGGTTTTCCTAGATTGTGTCAGATATCATGATATTGACAATAGTTAACCAAGCTTCAAGATTGACACCCGAACAGGGTTGTCCTAGACTATGTCAGATATCTTGATGCTTATGTTATTACTGGATTGTGTAATAACTACTATATCATGATTGACACCCTAATGAGGTTTTCATGGATTGTGTTAGATATCATGATATTGAGATAGTATGTATTGATCATGACTAATGACTTCTTTATGTTGTTCTGAATTGGTCGGGGATCATAACAACATGTGAATCAAGATTAGACTGTATTAAGTTGTTGTCCTGGAATGAGCCAGATATCTTGATCATTGTGATGTTATTACTTAGTCATATCAAGATTGACTACATTAAGTTGTTGTCCCAGAGTATGCTAGATATCTTGATCCTAGTAATAACAATCATATCATGATTAACTCCATTAAGTTGTTGTCCTATACTGTGTCAGATATCATGATATTGAGATACATGATTTATCATCATACATTAAGTTGTTGTCCCGAAATGTGTTAGAGGACATGATGATGAGTTCAAAATTATTGATTAAATCCTCTCTTTCTAAGAGGGAGTGTTAAGATATAACTACAATCAAATATGGTAATATATATATATATATGGTTGATAATTATATATGTTACAATGCAGTTAGTATTAACAATTGGTTATGAAGGGTCATGACCCTATGTAGCATAAGCCATGTATGGTCATGACTCTTCATAGCCATGACTATTCAAAGGATATAAATGCATATCGATGGCTAGTGAAAAGATCAATCACAATGGTAATCTATTTCACATAGCACTTACATATATTCTCTATGGGATGATCTTGATTTAACAACAATCAGAAATACAAAGACAAAGCTGATAGATCAAAGAGGCATAAGACTTTTACTATTGGTGGTGAAGTAATGGTTTATTTGAAGAAAGGAAGATTTCCTATTGGACCATATGGGAAGCTGAAAATGAAGAAGTTTGGTCCTTGCAAGATACTGAAGAAATTTGACAGTGGTAATGCTTATGAGATTGAGTTACCTAATGATATGGATTTTTGATTTGTATGAGTATCATGAGCCAGATGAAGAAATACAAGTATCGAATGATTATCTGAAGAAGCAGATAGAAGAAGTTGAGCAGATTTTGGAACAAAGAATTGGCAAAAGTACAAGAGGGAGACAATATATGGAATATCTAGTAAAGTTGAAGAATAGGCTGATTGAAGATAGTTCATGTATTTCATAATCTAAGTTGGACTCAGCTTGGGTTGCACATGCTTCATGATTCAAAGAATCATTTAAAATAACCCCAGGTGTCTGATGCAGGAGCATCTCGGGTCCTTGGCAATCCTATGTCACAAAAAAGATGTTTGAAGTTTTCTATGTTGCTTGATTCCTTCTTTGACCAAGTTTGTTCAATGTTGCTCAGTTTCCTTGTTGACCAAGTTGGTCGGTTATCTCTCTGGTGCTGAGTAATTTCCCTAGTGCTCGGCGATGCTTGTATGTCACTCAATTATCCTTGCTTGCTGAATTGTTTGTTTTGGATTTATTTTGAGGCTGACTTATGTAATTAATTTTGGTCATAGATTTAATGTGGCTATCTATCATTGGGAAGTGTGTAGACCTAGATCTGGTCATTCCTTACGTTAATGGTGGATTTGAAGGTTGAGTTTTCTTGGTAGCATCTTTTATAAATGTAGTTATTTGGTTAGAGTTTAGGAGTCAAGTTTTGGATACAAGGGAGAAGCTAGAATTTAGAAGGTTATTTTAGATCCTCACATGTTGGAGTACCTTTGTACTTGAATTGTAATATTTGGCCTAAACTAGGAAGGACTTACAACCCAGCATGTATCAATTATTTGATGAAAATATAAGAAATTGATCTACATTCTCTCTCTCACTTGTTTTTTGTTGCTTCCATGTGTTGTTTTAAAAGGTGGATCTGGTTAGGGTGAGCCTTTGGCCCCTCTCCCCATCCTCCCTTGCATCAAGATATGTATAGATATTTATAAACATGCATAAATATCTATGAAATTGTATAAATATGTATTAATATTTATAAATATGTAGAATTGTGTATAAATATTTATAAATATGTATAAATTTGTATAAATATATATAAATGTGAATGAATATTTATAAATGTGAATAAATATCAATAAATATGTATAATTATTTATAAATGTGTATAAGTATTTATAAATGTGCATAAATGTATAAATGTGTATAAATATATGTATAAACATTTATAAATGTGTATAAATATGTATACATGTAGATAAATGTTATAAATATTTATAAATGTGTGTAATACCCCTCCCATAGTTTACTTTCAGTTTATATGGTCTCACTCTTTTAAGTCACTTTTAATGCATGTATTAAATCTTTAAATAGATTTGATGTTATATATATTTATGGTTATGTTGACCTCATACTTGCATGTGTATGGTTGGCATGTATGTTTTATATTTTTGTTTGATGTTCATGATATGGTTGAGGGAAAAAGTCATAGTTACTTGCTTGTGAGATCCACACAATCAACCAATCACTGCAGTTGCCTATTATATATTTATACATGTATGTACATGCTTGTCTATTATATAGGATTTCAGGTACTAGACATCAACTTTCCTAAATTGTTAGGATGAGTGTGTTGTTTCACAATCTCTCAATGGTAAGAGAGCAGAGATAACATACATGTCTAATCCAAACCTATTCCATTAATTGTCTCGAACATACATGTCTAATCCAAACCTATTCCATTAATTGTCTCGATCTTCTATCATATTTAATCTTCTACCTATTCGGATTCATCAAGGTGACGTAAATTTGTGATCCCTTCCTTTAGGCTTGATTATTGCATTTTGGTTTAGTCAATTTTTGCTTCATGATTGCATGTCATGTGGTTAGATGTGATTTTTGTGTTAAAATGGTTTGAGAAATTAATGAAGATTAATTAAATGATATTAAATAATTACACCTTATGATACATTAAAATATTAATTATAGGTTAATTAATTAATGAGATTTAATCAATTACCTATGTTTCATAAATGATTTAATTGCAAAGTCAAAATTGAATTTTCCATGCATTCTGATATTTATCATTACATATGTTGTACTTTACACACTAACGATGTTTTTTAGGACTGTGGTCTACAAGCACATCCTAAGTCACAAAGAGAATTTATTTCAACTGTACTATGTAGATGAGATGACAGATGCATTTACTCTAAGATTATGTGTTTGAAAGGACTTTATCCTACATGTTTTGGTTTGCAACAGTTGCCTAGATGCCTACATCTAGATAGAACAAATGAAATTGGTAAGACACTAGTTTCTATTAAAAAATAAAAGTTAGTCACTTAGGGTGTTAAAGATGGAAAACAATTAAATAGGTATGAGTTAGTGAAAAGGGATATATGCATAGCTGATTTTATGAAGATGTTTCAAGAGAAAATAGTTTATGCGTACTTAGGTCACACACATAGAGCTAGGTGCTTAGATGAGAAATTCAATTTGTGTAAGGACTCTTTCCCCTTGGTACTATTGTATATGTTGTTAATTTTGCTAAGAATTATACACTGAAACCTCTAAATGAAGTGCAGCCTATGTATTACCACTCTACACAAGTTACAATTTTGTACACATAGAATTCATGCATGAACTTGATAGCATAGAGGAGGAAATAAAGGTTATAAGAGAGTATCAATTATATATTAATGATGATCATACTCATTCCTCAGAGGTTGTGTAAGGATGGTTTATAGTCTTTTATGATAGTTTAAGGGAAAGAGATATAAGATATGACCAACACTTAATATGGTTAGAAAATTACACCACACAATTCAAGAATACATGAATGTTCTATTGGTTAAATAGGATGCATGTGACAAGTGGTGTACAACATTTTTGGAATTTCATTGAAGTAGTGTATGGAAAGGGAGAGCATGATGGTTCAAGAGCATGTGTGAAAAGATATATTACTAGAGAGGAATTGAAGTATGATGGTGGCATAGTGTTAATAGATGCATAAACAATTGTGCAATGGTATTCAAAACTCTATGATGGGACCAGGTAATGCATGTAATTCTATGGTTTCTAGATAATTTTGGTTGATATGTGAATATAACATTGAAAAGGATCAAAATATCAAGACAATCTAGGTAAGTTCTGAACCCATTGGCTAGGATCATATGAAATCATCAAAGTTTTTGACAATGAAGAAGTTCAGTTAACAATAATAGATCAAGTACTCTTCAAACTACTAGTTAATGATCATTGTTTAAATTGTATCTCAAGCCAACCAACATATCAAAATTCATGCAACAATTCACAAAGGGCCAGTGAACTCAAGCTCCTACAGTTGAAAAGAAATAGGTATTTCAAGTAGTCATAATAAATATTTCTACTTTTTATGGAAATACATTTCCTTCATAATAAATCTCGCCCATCTATACTATCTTATCTATCTTCCACCTCACCATTTCAACACGCCTTCTTAGCTATCACTTCCAATTAATGTTTTCTAAAATTGTGTAGTTCATTTACTTATGACATAAGCAACGAGTACACACAAGGTATGAAATGATTATTTATTTCACTCAAGTACTTTTATTTAACCTAAATCTCATTTACATTTATATTTGTTATTCTCTGATGTACCTTCCTCAATAGGAGGGCATATTTCTTAGTTAAGATTCGGGGTATTGCTTGTGTGTCTTGTCCATTCATTATGTATGGTATGTGTACTCATATCATATTATGTCATCACCAAGGTTGTGTTATGATTATTTGAAATGGGGGAATGAGAATACTATTTTGATGTGATGTTTTAAACAAATGAAATCTTTTCAAGTACTCATTTGTCACTGACCCATCATAATACTAGTGTAGGACCATTTTGATTTATTTTGTCTTGCATGTTTATCATTTTCAAGAATTGGAAAAAAAAAATTTCCATTGAGCATAAGGAGAGGGTGCAGAGTTGTGGAGTTATAATGAAATTTAAGGGTTTCCACAATTTTTGTTGATATTTTTAACATCCTGCAACTATTTGTAAACCATTTAGAAGAGTTTTTGAAGCAATTCTATAGAATTTTGTGAGGAAATCTAAATTCCACCATGGGAGGTCCTCCTATTTGCATCAACCAATAATTCATACTATCCTTCTTCAAGACCAACACTATTGATAGACATTCCAAGATCATAGGTGGCTAGATTATTTCCTTAAGTTCACAAATTTCAATGATAATATTGCCCTAAAATTTTCTCAGATCCTTAATAATAATGTAGCTAATGTGAATGGGTTAAGACAAGTCATTGAGAAATGTATAGCTAAGGTACCTGAGTTTCCAACTTTGGGAGAGAACTTTATAAAACCTAAAGATGCAAGGACAATCCCTTCCCAATTCACTAATCCAAACAACCATACTCTAGTGGTGGATACATAGGGAAAAGAATGTTATCATTACCATAGGATTATGTTCAGATAGTTACATATGTGATGAAGTACCTAACTTCTGAAGGCAAGCAATCTTGTCTCCATTCTCTTTACTTCAAAATGCTCATGCATATATGAAAAAATCATAGGATGACTGAACATCCCAATGTTCTATACAATTTTCTTCAGCATAGTACTAGTGAAGTTCAAAAAGGTATACATAAAGAATGGCAGAACAAGGATCTCCTGACATTATTTAGTACTAGAAAAGACTGTGCATTCAAGATCAAAGAGGCCAAACATATACGTTGAAGAATGGATGAAACTGTTGCTTGGATCCTCAAATTTGCAATTAGCTAATGTTTATGAATGGAGGGAACCTTATGCATTCTACAAGGATGTTGTCTATGCAAACGCAACTAGGTATAACTATAGATTAAGAGGCCCTCCTGTTTCAAACCCATGGGATAGGAACTTGGGAAATTTGATAGTACATGAGGTATTTTTGGATAAAGACATCATGAAAGTGCTAATTGAAGCATACAATCCAGTGACACAAAGCTTTCCACAAACATGACAAGTCTATATTCTACATGTTAGACATAGAAACCTTTATTCAGGACTTTGACCTTCAGGGACCTATGAGCATGGATATTGACATAGCAGAAGAGAAGGCCCTATTTAATAGATAGAAAAGTTACTACACTGGAAGGGATATGAGGAAGCATATTCCTAGAGAAAAGAAAGAGGCAAGGTTGTTTCTACAGAAGGTTGTAGATTCATTTGATATTGAACTTTTCTTTCCCTATTTCTAGAATACCATCTATGGTCTACACAAAGTTATTGGAATAGATGGAGGTTTGATAGTGAGTCCTAACATTTATGTCATGGCTATAGATGTCTAGGACCTATACACCAAAAAACATTTTGATTATGTGAGGCACATAATCAATGTAATGTACACTAAGTTGATGAGTGCAAAGACTTATTTGAAAAGCTTTAATTTCAATCACTACTCCATGCTAATGCACCTGATCCTCTATTGCAATATTGGCTACATCAACCTAGATTTCATCAATGAGACTAAGAATGCAGGAGGAACTATTCTTCTTTAGCTCTGGACTAGGTTACGGGATAGAAGTTACCATTTCTCTAATTCCATTTCTTTTTATAGTGATTTTTTGGATCCAATAATGAACATGTTAGGTATTGTGAGGGATAGATTTCCTTTAATTGTTAGAAAATTTCTTAGACCCTTTGCATTTCAAATTGACAATGAAATTAAGCACAATTGGGGTGATATGTTTATTTTTAAGAATTTTTCTGGTATCAGAGTGTATGCTTTCCCTCAACCTCCACACATACTACCAAAATTTGTCCCAGAAAGATTGGTAATAATAGAATTCATGTGACAACTTCTCATGAAGGATAGAGAACACTTAGGCCCTAAAAGACATAAGGGAACCTTTCTGGCAAGAAGGATCCAAATAGGGGATTTCTCTATAGGTAAAGATGTTGTGGACCAAATCCATGAATTCCTAAGACAATTCAGATTTCCCTCTACTAATGCAAGGATGTAGGACCTTGAACACTTTGTTAGAGAAATATTGAGAGAAATGAGGAATCACAATCTGGCTCAAAATCAGCATATGCCAGATGAGGATGCTATTAGAAATGTGCTCAATGCACATATCTGTGATGAGAGAAGCCTTAAATGGAAAATAATTTTAAGAGTAGAGGAAGAATTGAAAAAGGCAGACCCTACCTTCCCCAGTTTCTTTCTTGATCTCAAATAGATGCCAAGAAGGAGGAGGATAGAATAAACCCTAAGGAAGTTGAACTTGATGTGGTGTTTATGGTAGAAATAGAACAAGCTGAGCCATCCACATCTAAGCAGGGGACAGCAAAGAAACAAAAGTTGACGAATGTACCAAAAAAGGCAAGGCAAAAAGCACTGCAAATCCTACTAGGTAATAGCCATTACTTTGCTAACTTAAGACAACAATTTTTGACATCACAGAAAAATGAGGAAGAAAAATAATGCAAGAGCATCCTGGGTGTAAGAGGAATCTTGCATCACCCAAAAATATTTCTAGTTTCTTTTCAATAAGGGCTATCTTGTGTAAAGCTACTATTTTTGGAAAGTTGCTATTTTTAGTAATTTTTCGTTCGTGCTCAGAATGTTCTATTTTCTTCCCTAGAGGTTCATTTTGGTCATGTCAGCCTGCCAATAAAGTTTCATTGACAGATCAAGTCTAGCTTTGTAGATATTGAAGATTTTTGGTATTGGCAACAGAGTACAGAAACTTTGAGCTCAGTTTTGAAGGCTTTAGAGGCCCCGGATGAGGTCAAGAATTTGAGTGATGGGTGCTAGTCAAGCTTGTAGAGCGCTTTGTGGCATATCTCAAATTGGGGTTATAATAGTCAATCAGGTCACCTAGTGATGACTTATGGTCTTCAAAAGTTGGGTCACCTGAAATGGCAAAAAATGATTTTCCTTCAAAATTTCTATTTGGGTTTCAAAAGTTATTTTGAGCCAAATTTGATGTAATAAATTGTAAAATAAAATAATTCTAAGTTTGGTCAGCCTTATTGGCTAGAATTAAGGAACCTTTCCAGGCGGTGAAAAATTGCCTATATAAGGAAGGTTGTATTGTTGTCTTAGGAAGTCAGGAGTAGTTCGAGGTAGTTCAGAGTAGTCTGGGTAATAATTTGAGGCTTTGTTCCTCAGAATATTGTAAGGGAAAGTGCCCATGTGGCTTTGCATATTGTAATTCTAAAATTTGTAATTCCACATTTTTGGAGATAATAAGAAGCCCATTTTTTGTTCTTTCATATTGCTATTGTTTCTCTATTTATATTATGTGTTTGTGGTATTAAGGGGAGTACCCTTCATCAAGTGGTATCAGAGAAAGAGTTCCTAAGTGTGTAAATAGATCATTGATTGTGAAGTATTTTGCACAGGATCGTGGGTTAGGGTTTTTGTAAATAGATCACCGATTGTGAGGCAATTTGCACAAGGATCGTGGTTAGGGTTTCAGTGATAAGCACAAAAATGCCTCCACAAAGGGAACATGGTGGAAGAGCTAGTGCTATGACACCTAAGGTTAGAGAGCTCCAGAGATAAGTGCGAGCATTGCAAGAAGAAATTCACAGAGGAATGAATCTTAATGTTAGAGATGAAAGTGAGGATGAAGCTGAAGAAGGAAATGTTGATCAAGAAGAAGTCAAAGTTTTGAATCAAGAGGAAGAAAGGCTCTTTCGGGCCATTTCCAATATCAAGAAGAGATCTAAGATCAAGGTTCCTACATTTTCAAGGAATCTTAACCCAGAGGAATTGATCGACTAGATCAATGAATATGAAGAATATTTTGAGTATGAAGATATTGCAGATCCTGATCGGGTCAAGTTTGTGAAGGCCAGACTAAAGGGTCATGTGATGATCTGGTGGCAAGAGATTCAATTGGAGTGAAATAGAAGAGGAAAAGATAAAATCAAAAGATGGGATCGAATGGTGGATAAATTGAAGTGGCAATTCATTCCTGTTGATTATGAGCTTGATCTACTGAAGAAAATGCAAAGTTTGAAGCAAGTAGGAAGATCTATTCAAGAGTATACAGAGGAGTTCTATCAAATCCTCATTAGCACAGGCCATATGGAAGCTGATAAGGAGAAATTTTCTTGTTATCTTAATGGGTTGAGGCCAAGCATTCAAGAAGAGTTAAATTTGGTTTGAATGAATATTATTGAAGAGGCATACCAGTTTGCCCTAAAAGTAGAGGAAAAGCTGAACAAGAAATTTGAAAGCAGACAAAGCAGAAGAGGTTGTGGTGGAAGATCTAGTGGATGGTCTTATGGAGGCCGAAATGAAGATTCAAAAAAGAAGGATGAGTTTAGTAGTAGTCAGAATCAACAAGGAAACAATCCCAAAATCATTTCCAAGATTAGAATTATAGAGATCAGAGAGGAAGAGGAAGAGGACAAGGATCCAAAAGAGGAGGCTTCCATGGAACATGTTTTCATTATGGAGAAGAAGGTCATAGGGCCTTTGAATGCCCTCAACACCAAGGAAGGACAAATAGGAGAAATGAAGGCCAGGCTAGAGTTTCACATGTAGATGAAGATGCTAGATCATCACATTCTGAAGATGCTGAAATAGGAGAAATGCTTATTAACAGAAGAGTCCTGTAGAGTGGTGAGAATGAACCTAAGTAAATAAGGAACCTGTTTCACACTAAGTGCAAGTGTGAAGGTAAATGTTGTGATGTGATTATTGATAGTGGTAGTACTAATAATTTGGTGTCAAAAGAGATGGTGACAAACTTGAAGCTCAAGAGACAGAAACACCCACATCCATACCGGATTGCCTGGGTGCAGGATGACCACAAGGTCATGGTCAATGAACAGTGCCTAATGAAGTTCAAGATCAGTGGGTACCAAGATGAGGTACTAGGTGATATCATATCTATGGATGCATGTCATATGTTTTTGGGTAGACCTTGGCAGTTTGACAAACGTGTTGTACATGATGGTCGTGCAAATACCTATTCCCTGACAAAGGATGGAGTGCGACATAAGCTAAAACCATTGAAGGAAATAGAAGAAAAGGTATGTGGTAATGCAAGAATAACTTTTATTGATAGAGGAAATTTATTAGATGGTATGCAGTATGAGCATATGTATTTTACCTTAATTCCAAAGGTTGGGAAAGAGGAAGTAGAAGATGTACCTATAGAAGTTGCAAATTTGTTGGCTGAGTTTCAAGGTATTGTATTCAATAATGTGTCTGATGGATTACCACTAGTAAGAAAGATCAGTCATCAAATGGACCTAATCATAGGAGCTAGTTTGCCAAATAAGGCAGCACATAGAATGATACCTGCAGAAAGTGAAGAGTTGAATAGACAAGTGCAAGAGTTGTTGCAGAAAGAATTGATCTGTGAGAGTCTAAGTCCATGTGTTGTACCAACAGTATTAGCACCAAAGAAGAATGGAGAATTGAGGATGTGTATAGATTCTAGAGCTATCAACAAGATCACAATCAAGTACAAATTTCCATTTTTATGGATGGATGATATTATGGATTGTTTGAGTGGAGTTGTGTACTTCTCAAAGATAGATCTCAAGAGTGGATATCACCAGATTTGGATTAGAGAAAGAGATGAATGGAAGACTACCATCAAGACAAAAGAAGGCTATAGTGTTGTCTTAGGCATTTTGGAGTAGTTCAGAGTAGTTTGGGTAATAATTTGAGGCTTTGTTCCTCAGAATATTGTAAGGAAAAGTGCCCATGTGGCTTTGCATATTGTAATTCTAAAATTTGTAATTCCACATTTGTGGAGATAATAAGAAGCCCATTTTCTATTGTTGCATATTTTTGTTGTTTCTACGTTTTTGTTATGTGTTTTTGGTATTAAGGGGAGTACCTTTCATCAAGTGGTAGCAGAATATAGGATTGTATCATCCATTACCTGTACTAAAGAAGCCATGGAAGGATATCAATATGGATTTTGTTCTTGGTTTACTGAGGACACAGCAGGGACATGATTCAATTTTTGTGGTAGTTGATAGATTTTCAAAGATGGCACATTTCATTCCCTGCAAGAAGACTAATGATGTTATTCATATAGCAAAATTGTTTTTCAAAGAAGTAGTGAGACTACATGGTTTTCCAAAGACCATAGTTTCAAATCAAGACACTAAGTTTGTTGGATATTTCTAGCGTACATTGTGGAAGAAGTTGAAGATAGATTTGAAGTTTAGTTCATCACATTATCCATAGATTGTATATGGAAGTAGTCCCAGAAATGCATCTGATTTGAGGAAGATAGATAAAGGAGAAATAAGTAGTGCTGAAGCTAAAGATTTTGCAGAACATTTGAAGAACATCCATGAGGAGGTGAGGAAGAATATTACCAAGATGAATGCACAGTATAAGGCTAAGGAAAATGAGAAAAGGAGACATAAGGAATTTCAGGTTGGAGATGAAGTCATGGTTCACTTGTGAAAGGAGCGATTTCCAGTTGGTACATATAACAAGTTGAAAATGAAGAAGTTTGGGCCATGCAAGATATTGAAGAAGCATGATTCAAGAAATGCATATGAGGTAGAATTTCCTAGTGAGCTGAATATTTCACCAGTGTTTAACATTTTAGATTTGACAGAGTATCATGAAGGAGGTGTTGAAGATGAGATCACAGAAGCACAGTGGAGTATTCCAACAAGTAGTTTAGATACATAGAAAATTGAGGACATACTAGATAGTCATGTTGGTAGAAGCACAGGGAACATGACATATGAAGAATATTTGGTCAAATGGAAATGATGACCTATTGAAGATTCATCATGGCTGACAAGGGAGGAGGTTAACTATCTTGGTTTCCCTCTTCACACCTAAGTTGTGACAGGGTCACTTCTCAAATTACCCTAGGTGTCTGATGCAGGAGCATCTTGGGTGTAAGAGCAATCTTGCATCACCCAAAAATATTTATAGTTTCTTTTCAATAAGGGCTATCTTATGTAGAGCTACTATTTCTGGAAAGTTGCTATTTTTAGTAATTTTTTTTTTCATGCTCAAATGTTCTATTTTTTTCCCTGGAGGTTCATTTTGGTCATGTCAGCCTGCCAGTAAAGTTTCATTGACAGATCAAGTCTAGCTTTGTAGATATTGAAGATTTTTGGTATTGGCAGCAGGGTATATAAACTTTGAGTTCAGTTTTGAAGGCTTTAGAGGCCCCGGATGAGGTCGAGAATTTGAGTGGTAGGTGCTAGAAAGGCCTATAGAGCACTTTGTGGCATTTCCAAAATGGGGTTATAATAGTCAATCGGGTCAACTGGTGATGACTTATGGTCTTCAAAAGTTGGGTCACCTGAAACGGCAAAAAATGATTTTCCTTCAAAATTTTTGTTTGGGTTTCAAAAGTTATTTTGAGCCGACTTTGATGTAATAAATTGTAAAATAAAATAATTCTAAGTTTGGTCAGCCTTATTGGCTAGAATTTTGGAACCTTCCCAAGCGCTGAAAAATTGCCTATATAAGGAAGGTTGTATTGTTGTCTTAGGCAGTCAGGAGTAGTTCAGGCCAGTTCAGAGTAGTCTGGGTAATAATTCGAGGCTTTGTTCCTCATAATATTGTAAGGAAAAGTGCCCATGTGGCTTTGCATATTGTAATTCTAAAATTTGTAATTCCACATTTGTGGAGATAATAAGAAGCCCATTTTTTGTTCTTGCATATTGCTATTGTTTCTCTATTTTTGTTATGTGTTTGTGGTATAAAGGGGAGTACCCTTCATCAAAAAATATCCTAGATGAGTTATAATTGGCTGCAGCTAGATTGGATGACAGGGTCATCCAAGCTAAAGAGTTTATAGATGATGATGAATTCATCAAGTCCGATGAGTTTAAATTTTTTCTTTTAGAGTTAAATAGAATGAATTAACATTGTCTTTGAAACTAGGGGAATCTCAAGAAAAGATTGTTGAAATGATTGAAAAATTATAGGCCTATGATTCCAACAATGAAACATTAATTGTGGAGGAGGCAAGAGATCTTATGAAGAGAAGTGGCATGTTGTTGATCCCTGGATGGGACTTGGAGTCATCATTCTTAATTGACTAAATCAAGAGGCAAGATAAAGTTTTAGCTTATGAAGCTTTTGGGCCTAATGGACTATAGAGGGGTTCTGGATTCAATATGGACACTAAGACACTAGTAGTATGGTGTGTGGCCCTAGAATCTAATAAGTCCAGATAGGTTGACATCCAAGACACAACACAAGGTAGCTAATTAATATGGAGGTTGTTAGGATACTACAGGATCAGAGATAGAAAATCTCCTACATCATGCATCCTCCATAAATAAAGTAATGGTTGAGGACTTAGATAACATGTTAGCTAGGACATTCAGAGAGTATGTGTCAGCTAGAAAAAAGTTTGAAGAGAAACTGAAGAAGAATTTTCTCCTGGATAATATTGTGAAGGAGCTAAAAGATGAAATAAATAGTCTAGAAATCAGTCCAAGGCATTTACAGAGGTCTGTGATGCTGGGGTCCAAACTGAGTATGGTATTTTTTAATGAATGAGAAATTTGAAAAAATTCATGCATCATATAAGTGGGCAGATATCATATTTTTTCCAACGGTAAAATATTAAAATCATCCAACTTTTTCCTTTCTTTTTTTTGTTTTATCCAACCATCAGATATTCAAATAAGGCCATTCAATCAAGTGTGTTGATTTTGTTGGAAATATAAGTGGGAAAGATGTAATACTGAGAGGGGGGGGGGCTGAATTAGATATTACCTACTTTACCCTTTTAATCTGATAAAACTTTATGCATGACATAAACAAAACTTGATCATTGTAAGCAACTAAACATATAAAGTAGCATACATGAAATCACTCATGACACCATAATTTTGGTAACTCAGAAACCCTTAAAAGGTAAAACTAGGGTGGGGATGACACCCACAAATCTTCACTACTACAGTAATAAGTTTTTCCTGTTAAGGCTTACAAAATGTGATCAATTCATGATCTACCCTGTGAAAGGTCTGCTCTGTCAAAAGCTAAAAGACTTATACAGTCTACCTTGTTAAAGGATTTCCAAACTTACAACAAAGTAAGCACTCAGTAAAGAGATTACACAAAGTTTGTTAAGACTACTCAGTTAAGAGATTTACCCTGATACACTAGTTAAAATGTCTCAATACCTGATCTTTTAGTTTGCACTTATATGCATATTACAAATCTCCTCTTTACTGTATATTGGTGATCTCTTCTATCTGATCTTTCTTGATTCTGTCCTTTCACTACTTAGCTTGGTCACTGGACTCTGTTTGAATACTTGACTATTCTAAATATACTTCTCTGATCATTCTTTCATACTCATTAGATCTCAATATCTCTTTTTCTCTCTGATTCACACATGCTTCTCTTGGTTTTAGATCTTGACCTTATATAATAACAAAAATTTTTTACCCATTCAAGATCTACGGTTCAGATTTATTTCTATTGTCCCTTAAGCTATACAATTTTCTAATTGGCTCTAGGTATTACATAGGGATCAATGATTATAAGATGGATATGTAATTACCTCCATAATTACCTCAATAAACAAAATACAAAACACCACTATAACCAAAAATGGTTTACCTTCATCATTGTGCCATTCCAAACTTGTATGTCATTCTTGGCTAACTTGGAAAAAGCTATTCCTGGCACTCATCATTAACTATACTCGACATCAGTTAGACTTCTTTGTCACTCAATAATCATTGATATATGTAACTTGGAAAAAACTATAATCCGCATATTAACCAATGACTTTACTCAGCAGTACTACTGCTCGATAAGTATACAATACATAACTCGGCCTTTACAAAATGACTTGGTCACAGTGATGACCGACCATCATTGCCTAGATATATGACTAAGTGTGAAGCACTAATGGTCAACAAAACTATAGAGATCTATAGACTTTCAGATTGAGTGCCACATTCTGGCATGAGAATTTAGTTAATAACCAAATTATCGGTAATTGGTTTTAAATAATCTAATGAGAAGATGAGTGTTGATATATATTCAAATATATTTGTTACATTTCACAATTAAAAAAATATTAATAAATAAACATAAATAAAATTAATTAGTTGATGGGAGGAAAAGATATTAAAGTAAGACATGTATTTACAGTCATGACAATTAAAATTAGAAAAGATATATAGCTCTGGTGGATGTGATGTGCAAGTGTAGGATATGGTCAGAAAAAAAAGCATAAATGACAATGGAATTTTGAGAGTGGGTAGGTGGTGCCACCTATTGAAGCATTTTCATGTGTAAATTAAAGAGAGTTATGATTATGCAAGATGAAATTAACAATATAGTGTTGAAATGAGGGGGAAGTAAAACTTTTTCAAAGAGTTACCATGAGGAAAACTATTCAAAATAATTTCCACATTTGATGAGGTACTATATTCTACCACATGTCCAGTGGAACACAATATCAAAAATTATTTCATCAACGAAGTTTATTTCAACTTAGAATTCAAGAGCTTTTCTCAACTCATGCATCGCTTATTAACTACTTGCTAAATCTTGAACAAATAAATTGGTTTGAGAGTATGAGTCAAACATGACATAAACCCTAACACCATTAATTTTCTTTTCAAGAGGCAATGTTTTCTTGGCTAATAAACTAACTTTTCTAGGAGTGCAAGAGAGCTTATAATTGACCTTTGAGTAATAATCAATTACTTCACGATCTTTGCTTTTTCAAAAGGGTAATATGAGACTCTATTTAGTCTTCTTACTTTGTGTGTGATTGGTTCTTTTCAGGATGCAACTTCCAACAAGAGGACTCTTTATGACCATCCTTATAACAAAGTGCCAGTTTAGTTTTAGTACATCGAATACACTTATTTTTCCTTAGCACATGTGTATCCTTCATATGTGAACTTTACTCTAATAAGAAAAACATTTTGAGAACAAGTTTGAATATATCCTAAGTATTTCAATAAAACATTTCATTCTTGTATGTATTTTATGTATTTATTAAACTCTTCTATGAAATCCACTATTATGTTAATGTACATTTTCCACTTTACTTTAAGGATCGCTATTCCATATATTTTTTTCTCTAATTGTTTGTTGATATAACTTTTAAAACTATTCCCAAGGCCTTATAAAATATTGTATTTCCAATGTTGTTAAATACAATAGACTTGAATCAAAATAAAGCATGCTTGTCCATTCTCAATTAGAAAGGCAAAAAAAATTCCTCTAATTATACCAATCAATGATCAATCTTGTGTTTATTTAGTTTACCTTTGAATGGTAAGAGATCCCACTCTTAAGCTTTTCCAAAAAGACTCCTATCTTTTTTAATACTCCCTCAGAATTTTTTATACTCTCATCATGTATGTGCTCTCCATAAGTACCATCATCAATCTTGTCATGGCCTCTATTAATTGAGATGGGCTTGAAATGATAACACACATGTCAAGGAATTATTCTTCAACATCAAATTCTTCTGAACACATCTTTTTCTCAAATAACTTCACCAATGACATTCTATAGATGTATGTAAAGCTAAAATATTTTTTGCACACAATAATGTTGTGGAATGGACTAGAAAGTTCTTATAAAAAACAACTTCACAAAGGAATGAGATGGATTTGATACGACTTGATCTATAAAAATGGAGGGTATTCTTCATGCCTTTTTGTTATAAATGGATTTAAATCTTAGTTGATGAAATACAAATGATATTAAATTTGAAAATGGTATTAATTAAACATATAAAAATAATAGATGATAGTGAGAAAACACCGTGAATATAAGATAAGTTTACTTGGAGGAACCCTCCTCAGATGAAAAGTCTTTAACCAAAAGGTTAGCATAACCTCACTTGTTGGATATCTAATTATTATAGTTTTGTAGGTAGAAAAACAAAATAATACACAAATAAATTTATATCTTGACATGATAATTATGTCTAGAGATTAATTTTGACAGAAAAACCTCACACTCTAAAGTAAATCAATTGTATTATTAAGTAGGGTTGGGCATCTAGCTCAATTCGTGAGAGCTTCTTGTTGTATAGCACAAGGTCATGAAGCCTAGTCTCCCCCTAGCCCACATGGTTCTAAAGGATGTGTCATGCTAGTATCATCAATAATATTAAAACATTTATTGGGGGCATTATACTTGATTCCTATAGTCTAAAATAAAATTTTAAATTATTAAGAAACTAAAAGTTTACAAATTAAATCTTATGATATTCTTTTGTTTATAATATCACCAACATTTTAATTATTATGAACTAATAAATAAATAAAAGCTCATAATCCACAAACTATGTAAATAGTTTACTAAAACTATGAATAAAATCAATTACCCAAAAAATACACAAAAAAGAGCCCAAAAACATTTCAAGTTTGTAATGTTCTTCTATATTGAAAGGAGAAGATGATATTCCAAGTACCCTACCTTTCTATAGTTGACACTTCAATTGAGCACTTCACTTTAGCATATTCAAATTCATTTGAAAATTCTTTATGAATTGTCACAACATTGGATAATAGTATAATATAAATCCTCTATAATCATGTTCTTACAATTCATAGGATATATCATAAGATTCTCTTACACAACTCTACGATAGAATTTGGTGTATCCCTTTCCAAATGAATAAATAACTTGGCTTAACTCATTTACTCAAAGATTGGTCATCTTGAGTGAGAAGCTATCCATCCTATGGTACTTGGTTCATTTAATATGTCAACCCAAGGGTGTAAACTTGAAATGGTTCTACACAATATACGCAGGTGAACCCACAAAAGTTAGTGCCACTTTTGGGGATGAAGGATTTTCAGTTGGGGTTGAAAATGCCTTTTTGGGGTCTTCTCCTTAAGTAAAGGTCTTCAAACTAAGCAGTAAGACCTCTTTGTGTGAAAACCTTGACATGAGGTACTTCACAAGAAGGGGTGAGACCCCCTTTGGGAAAAAGACCCCCTTCACCCGAAGTACCCCTACGCCAGATTCCCTACAAATTTCCAATGGAGGGGTCATTTTCACAATCATTGTTTTTGAAGAGCTTATGGACCCCCAGAGTTGCAGCAAACCCCCTGATGACCTCATTGACTTCATCCTCCTTGCCTTCTTTTTGACCTCCTCCTTCGACCTCCTTCGACCATTGTATATTCCAGGTACACACATTTTTCCTTTTTTAATTATTTTATTATTATAAATTATATGTTTATCAATTATTTTAGCTCATTTTTTTATAAATTCAAATAGTTATTTCATTTTCAGTAATTTTTAATTTAAAAATTAGATTTAAGTTACAAAATTATGTTAGTACATGAAAATAATAGAAAATTTTAGTTTTTTAGTAATCTTATTGCTTGTTTTTAAATTAATTTTAATTAGTAATGTTAAAATGTTAGTTTTCAATTATTTTTATTAGAAAATTTTAAAACATTAAGAAAATTTAGAAAAAATTAAAACCTTAGGAAAATTTAAAAAAACTTGAAACTTTAGGAAAATTTAAAAAAATTTGAAACCTTTGAAAAAATTATTAAATTATTAGAAAATGTTAGAAAAAATTTAAATGTTGTCTCTCCACGTGCCCCTTAGGACCCTCTCACAAAACTCCTTGATACTCTATCCACACCCTCTTAAGACTCTCTATCTCCCCATCCATTAAGACTCTATTTCTTTCCCACTACTGTTTGACACTACTTGAGACTCTCACCAAACCCCTTAAGACACCCCCCACCCCCTTAAAAATCTCTCTGCACTCTTTAACACTATTTTTCTCCCCACTTAAGAGTCTCTCTCTCTACCCCTAAAGATTCCCCCTTACGACTCTCTCTCTCCACACCCTTGAAGACTCTCTCCTCTTATAATTCTCTCTCTCTCACCTAGGACTCACTCTCTCCACTTAAGGCTCTCTCTCTCCCTGTCCATTAAGACTATATCTCCTCTGTATTTATCAAACCTTGATAAAAAAACATTGTCTAAACTTTCAAAACATAGGAAACTCAAACCTTGTATTCTTGTTTCAACTTTCCATCTAGGTGTCCTTTAGGCTTCCTCACTTGTATCTTTCATCCTAGATAATTTATGCTCTCTCTCTCTCTCTCTCTCTCCCCCTCTCTCTCTCCCTCTCCCCCCCTCTCTCTCTCTCTCTCTCAAGACATCTTATATTTTTATTTTCATTTTAACATAGTTTAATTTATAATTATATTTGTATAATTTTATATTTTAATATTATTTTACCTGCACAATAAATTTTAACATTTAACAATGTTTGTTACCCTTAGATGGACACACACGATCATGTACCATGGGATGAGATTCCTTGGGGTGACCCATCACAAGGTACCCCATCCTAGGATGACCCAAAACATGGTGCCCCACCCCATGATGAACTAGCACAGGCTACTCCCCAACATGACCCAGCATAAGGTGCTCCACATCAGGTACCAGGTGTTCCTAATATGGCAGAGATATTTCATTTTTCTACCTAGGAGATGGGGTGTCTAGGAGATTGTATCGCTTCCTTTGAGCACAGAGTGTATAGAGATATTTGTACCACCATTTTGTAGAGTTTAGAGGATCTATCTACACACATGAGTAGATAGACTACATATACCCCATAGATTGTTGATTCTATTTTTTGAGAGTTGAGATCAGAGATCTCTAGTGATATATCCTTAGCTGAGATCTAGGCACAAGGCTCAAAAGATATTATCAAAGGAGAGGTTTTCCCCTTCTATTGAGAGAAGAGAAAGGTTAGAGCATATCAAGTTATGCAGTGTGTAGTTCCTTTGATTTTACACATGATATACTCGTGGTTCCTTTCTGTACATGGTCGTTATTTGAATAAAAACAAGATTCCACACTAATTTGTACAATAATTTTACGCTAAGGTTCATTTGGGTCTCAACATCAATTACCTAGATCTTTTGGGCTACTTTAGACGGGGACATGATAGATTTTTAGACCATGATCATTATCATAGGCCTAATCACATTATGTCAAGACACAAATGCCTAGTTGGGTAGAGGGCACCCATAATGGAACCATCTACGGTCAATAGTGTCGATAGATTTGTCATTGCTTTAGGACTAGAGGGAAGAAATTGATACTAGGATTGAACACATTTCAGCTACGAACACCAACATTATATCTTATACACTCACTTGATATATTATGACTAGATTGAGTTGACCTTAGGCATCTTCAGATGTATCATCTACTACCACCTATACTAATGAGACATATAGAGATGTTGGTCTCCCTAGACCATGTGATATACAATCTCTTATCGAACAATAGAGTTTACTTGAGATGGCATAGTATTTATTGGAGGACCTA
>BSBK01012414.1:82500-85000 GCA_027943335.1 Chamaecyparis obtusa
GCACGGAATCAAACCTTGTGCATTATAATTTTAGAGAAAAATATGCATTAAAAATCTTAAAATCTATTCCGGAACATCTCCATTGATGTGCATGCTCTTCTTCTAAAACTTGGAGTTCTTCTCTTTATTCCTTGTTGTAGCTCTTCTTCATAGATCCAACTGAAAGATACCCCCAAATCATATAGAAATGACCCCAAAGAAGTGATCAATCTAACTAAAAATCAACTTGTTGAAGATTAGAAGTTATTGGCGGTGATGGCCCATAAATTTTGGACCCTAACCCTTGCTCTGAAAAAATGAAGTTGAAGAAATGACTAGGTGTTTGAACACTCTTTTGACAAAGTTTCAAACTTTTGAAGGCCGGAAAAACTTGAAAGGCTAAAAAACATTGAGACACAAAATTGGCTATGTCAAAAATTCTTCCCTCCATGCAAAAATTGGCTAAGTCCAAAACTCTATGTTGAGCAAAACTTCTGACTTTCTGAGGCCAAACCTCCAACAAACTCTAAAACTCCAAAACTCTAGAAAAACTTTTGTCATTTTGGACTTTTAGATAGCGAATCTCCAGCAAACTCTAAAACTCTGAAAATCTAGCTAAAACTTCTAGTATTTTGGACTTTTAGATAGTAAACCTCCAGTAAAGTCTGAAACTATGAAAATCCAGCCAAAACTTCCAACATTTTGGACTTTTAGACAGTGAACCTCGAGCAAAGTCTGAAACTCTAAAAATCTAGCCAAAACTTCAAGCATTTTGGACTTTCAGATAGGGAACCTCCAGAAAAGTCTAAAACTCCAAAATCCAGCCAAAACTTCCAACATTTTAGAATTTCAGACAATGAACCTCTAGCAAAGTCCAAAACTTCTAGCATTTCAGACTTTCAGACAACAAATAGATCCAGCAAAATTTGAAACTCTGAAAATCTAGCACTGAAAAATGGTTGTGCTAAAATTCTCTGAACTTGTCAAAATTGAAGACTTAGTGTTTTGGAAGAGTGTTGGGGTGAGATTTTTAAAACTTCTTTGTCACTTCTTGGATTTCCAAAAATCTTAATACTTCCAGGGATGTCAGCTTCCTTTGTTTCTTTGTTAACCTCAAAAGGAGGACACCAAACTTCTGCATGCAAAAGCTATTAGGAATGAATGCTTAGTAGTCATTTCTGTATCAGTTGTTCTTATTGCATTCATGACTATGATTTTCATTGATGTCAACATAGCAACTCAGTGATCTTTTGGAGACTCACAAAGAAGAAGACGATGTTTTTCCACAGTATGCCAGTATATAGTTTTGGCTTGCGACATCGATTGG
Organism: Chamaecyparis obtusa; assembly: GCA_027943335.1. NCBI lineage: Eukaryota > Viridiplantae > Streptophyta > Pinopsida > Cupressales > Cupressaceae > Chamaecyparis > Chamaecyparis obtusa. Next base: position 83,807 of record BSBK01012414.1, read on the forward strand.
AGTGAGCTATGCACTTGCACGGTTAGATATAGACTCTATGGTGACTACTAATGACCCATCTTAGAGTGCAAATTAGTATGGCTTGTACGGAGAAAGATATAAGCATTTTGGTGAAAATAGTGTTCAGACAGTGTTCTTGTGTAGCGGTTTTTGGAAAGCAGTTGATATCTCCTAATTAGGATAACAGATTTCTTTGCACAGTTAAAGGGGTATTAAAGACACATTGATGGTGATGTGGTTCACTGCACAAATTGTTTAGTCATACGAGCGAAGAGTTTAGTCATACAAATTGAATACAAAAATAGTTCACTGCACAAATTGTTTAGTCATACGAGCGAATTGTTTAGTCATACAAATTGAATACAAAAATAGAAATATTTTTGGGTGATGCAAGATTGCTCTTATGATCTCAGAATGTTCTAATTTTACATGTGGAGGTTAATCTCAGTTATATCAGCCTACCAGCAAAGTTTCATGGCTAGAGCAGGGTACAGAAACTTTGAACTCAATTTTGAAGGCTTTAGAGGCCCTGGATGAGGTTGAAAAATTGGGTGACAGGCACTTTGCACTGGTCAAGCCTGTAGAGCGCTTCGTGGCATTTCTGAAATGGGGTTATAATAGTCAATCAGGTCAACTGGTGATGACTTATGGTCTCCAGAAGTCAGGCCACTTGAAATGGTAGAAAATAATTTTCCTTCAAAATTTTTGTTCGAGTTTCAAAACTCATTTTGAGCCGACTTTGATGTAATAAATTGTAAAATAAAATAATTCTAGGTTTGGTTGGCCCTTAGGGCTAAATTTTTGGAACCTTCTCAGGTGGTGGAAATTGCCTATATAAAGAAGGCCCATAGTGTTGTCTAGGGCAGTTCTGGGTAGTAGATCTGGGTATTGATTCGAGGCTTTGTCCTACAGAATATTGTAAGGGAATGCCCGTGTGGCTTTGCATATTTTAATTCTAAAAGTTTGTAATTCCACATTTGTGGAGATAATAAGAAGCCAATTTTCTGTTCTTGCATATTATTGTTGTTGTTTCTCTATTTCTTTTAAGTGTTTGTGGTATTAAGGGGAGCAACCTTCATCAATGACTATGATTGTCATTGATTTCAACATAGTGATATTCTGGAGATTAGTAGAGTAGCAGGCACAGTTTTGTTTTGCACACATGGGATATTGCATTTGGAATTATGTGCAATT
>BSBK01012414.1:90000-123599 GCA_027943335.1 Chamaecyparis obtusa
CATTCATGACACATAACATGATCAGGCTTAGATAAGTTAGGTAGACCTCTATCCTTTTTCTTTTTACTGATCTTAATCATGTTATCAAAATTCACATGACATAACCTCTTATGCCACAACCACGCATCTTCATCTTTCATCATTAAACAAGAAGACTGATCATTATCAAGATAAAACAAATTACCTCTCGATTGTGTTCTAGTTCCAATAGGTCTTTCTCGATCATCATATATCTTCACTTTCTTTCTCTCAAAAGAAACTCGGTGGCCTGAATTGTTCAGTTGTGCCACACTTAGCAAATTATAGTTTAGACCTTTTAACCAATAAGCATTGTCTCATCTAATTTTATCATTTATCATCGGGATCCTTTTCCTCTAACCATACACGGTGCATCATTACCCATTATAATAGATCCTCCATTATGTTCTTCAAGATGATCAAATTTATCTTCATCACCAGTCATGTGATGTGTACAATGACTATCTATGATCCATGTATCATTCTTATTAACCTTAGAGATAAGGGTTGTCTCTACATACCTCTCATCTTCCTCTGAGTCATCCTTCATTGCAACAAATACTACCTCCACATCTTCATCAGTGTCGGTATCAGTCACATCTTCCTCTACAATGTAGCACACCTTCTTGCCTTTATCATTATTGTCTCGGTTGTCTCTATTGTAGTGTTGGTAACTTTTGTTGCCTCTTCTCCCATAGCTTCCTTCACCAGATCGGTCTTTGTTTCTATCATCATCTTTCCTGTGTGGACATCTAGCAGCAATATGACCAACCTCTTTACAATTAAAGCATGCTAAAGGTAATTTACCTCTATACCTTCCTTTACCTTTAGGTAACCTTCTGGCCATAAGAACTTCAAGTTCATCAAGCTCATCATCAGTATTTCTATCACTATCATCATTCTTATTTCTGCTACTAGACTTACCAATCTTCATAGAAGACATAAAAGCTTATTCAATAGATGGTACAACACTATTATCAAAGTTATTTAGTTCAAAGGTTGTAAGCTTACCAATCATATTATCAAGAGTAAGGTTGTTGCCAGATGTAAACCTTGTTTCATGAATTACAGATATTCTGATTGCATAAACCAGTGATAAGGTTCTGAGAACTTTGCTTACCATTGTCTCTTCGTCAATAACACCATCAGATGCTCTAATAGCATGTACTACCTCTTTCAGTCTATTTGTATACTGCACAATATTTTTCACCTTCCTTCATCTTCATATCATCAAATCTTCCCCTTAAGCTTTCATCTCTAGCTCTTTTGTTATTCACATCACCACTATAAACTTGAGCAAGTTTATCCCACATGCCTTTAGCAATAGTGCAATTTTTAATATCTTCAAATTTGGCATCGGTATAGGTAGCAACAATCTCCACCATAGTAATATTATGTTCATGCATGTCTCTTGGTTGATTAAGGGTCAAGGGAGTAGTGGGCAGTGCAATGTAGCCATTCTCCATTAGTGTTAAGGTAGAATTCCCAATTCTAGATATATGCAGCTTCATTCGGCTTTTCCATACTATGAAGTTATCTTTGTCTAGCTTTAGCAGTTCCCTCTTATACAATTTGAGATCTTTGTGTTGAAGTCCTTAAAACTCTGTTCCAAGCAACCAATGCTCTGATACCAATTGTTAGAATAACTGAGAGGGGGGTGAATTAGTTATCCATAGTCCCAATCACAAAATGTAAAACCAAAAATAATTTACTAAAACTTCTATAGCTTGGTAAACTAAAATAGTATTTTGTCTGTGCTTTTACCGATTACCAGTTAATAACATATAGTGATTACCAATCAAATCCAATATGCAACATATAAAGTATGATAACAAAAAAACATCACAATCAACACATAACACAAGAGATTTAACGTGGAAATCTTGTGAAGGGAAAAACCACTTGGGAGCGACAACACAAAAATTGTTCACTCTTCTAAAGTGAGGTCGGTGAAGACCCAACCTTGTTAAAGGTTACAAACACACTGTGAGGTGTGACCTTGTTAGAGGATTTTAGACCAACCATTATCATCGAACCAACATTCACTATGGGGTTGATAGGATAACAAATGTACACTCTATGAATGACATTACAAGACTTTCTAGTCCACTCTATTAAGAGATTTCTCTATTTACAATGGTTAAAATGTAACAATAATTGATTTGATTACAACACAACTTCAATTGTAGATTATTAGATCTATGTTAAGCTCATTCAAATCCTTTGATCAATATATCAATTCTATTTCAATCAATATTCAGTAACTTACTGTCGCTCAGTAATAGCTTTCTAGCGCTTGGTAATCTCTGCAGTTTAGTTCTCCTGAACTAGTCTGATCAGGCATGAATGAAGCTTGTTCACGTGATATCTCTACAGTCTCCTTCTTCTAGCATGATTTCATCATGAAATCCTAGTCTCTTAAATAGATGAGTAATCCATTTTAATTCCATCCATCAAATTTTTTTGCTTAATCTCCTTTGTTGATTTTGTCACTTAAACTTTCCTCAATTGATGTGTCAGTAACATGTTTTGTTTCAATCCCTTAAATCTCCTTCGAATTATGTTAGTCATCAATCTTTGTAACAAACATTATCTCCATCTCTGATTTCAAGGTACGTTACAGCTCATCAACTTCCATTAGCTAAACTAGTCATTTATTTCTTTTCTTTTTCTCTGTTAACAAAGAAATGTGTCAGTGAACACAAGCTTGGTTTGTACTGTGATTAGTATACACTACACTGCGTCAGTGTATACTGAAATGGTTCTCTAATCGACAACACTTCTTTGTGCATTTTTCTCCTATCCTTCATCATAGATGAATGCAACATAATCAAGTCAATAACATAAGGTCATAGACTCATCCATAAGTTACCCAATGTATTCCTTATCCTTATCTTTCATATCCATCTTCCTCATGTAGATATATTTGTTCTTCATCTCTTTCCTTCTTCTTCTACAGATGTTTGGGTATAGTAACTTACAAGATAAGTATTGTCAAAACTAGTTGACATCAATGACAACATATTACTGATTTAAACATCTTAAATATCTAATCAACAACTCAGTGATCTTAAATCATAGATCTTCAAGTTATACAATGTATTCTAAAAATCAGTTGTAGTTCATCATTACCATGTTTTCTTTTCTTCTTCTTAGATTGTGATGGAGATGTCTTCACAAATGGAACTAGAGATTTTACCTCTACATTTGTCATTTGTTGCTCAATCGACATTGTTTCTTCCTTCTTCTACTCCTCGGTAACCTGAGTCTCGATTGATACAATTGGAGCCTCTAATTGAGTGTCAGTGGGGGTGGTCTTGGTAGTCTCTAAAGGCTTAGGATCTTCATGTGCCTTTGTGTCAGCCTCTTTTTCTTTAGGCTCATTTGTCTCTATAGTTCCTATTCATTGTTCCCCTGTAGTATCCTTTTGTTGCTCGGGGATTGATCCTTCAAGTTCCTTTTGTGTCAATATATATCTACTTCTTGAACTAGTATAGGTAGGTCACCCAGTATTATACTTATTGTTGGCTCAGTTTGATTCTTATTAACAAAAATCTTAAATTGATTCACATCATCAATGTCATCTTTTATTCTTATAATTAACTTTCTTCTTTTCTTAGGGGCCTTAGAGGTAGCTTGAGTACCTCTCTTCTTCTGATATGTTTTTGTCGGTGTAGGCCTTGATATTTTCACTACTCCTTTCTTTAGTGGAGGCAATGTTGTAGTAGTTGACCTTTTCCTTGTTTTGCTTCATGTTACTTCCTGATTCTTCTTAGGTGTGGGCTTAACTGGTGTAGGATCTATATCCTTGTCTAACTTAGTTGCCTCATCATCATGTGCCTTGTTAGTGAGAAGTAACTAACCCTCAGTTGCCACTTCAACCAAAATATCCTCAGATGCATCATCTACATCTTCTCCAAATTTCTTTGTCAATTTTCTTATCATTTTTCGTGACTTAGATGTTTTATTTTACCAATTACTAGGTCTGTCTTTATTTAGTGTTTGGCTTCGTCATATGTAACAAGGAGGAAAATATGATAAGTAATAAATCTGAAGAGGATGCTTTATTTCTTTCTTTAGAAAGTGTTGATGATTCATGGGTTTTAGATTCAAGGGCTTCATTTCATGCTACACCCCATAGAGATTATTTTCTTGATTATGTCCAAGGGGATTTTGGGCTAGTTTATTTGGGAGATAATGAACCCTTTCAGATTGTTGGAAAGAAAAAAAATTAAGATTAAGTTGCAGAATGGGAATCATTAGGTACTACATGAGGTTGTGAAGCATTTGCACATATAGATTTTGAAATAGAACTAAGCTGGAAGCTAAGTCAAAGAAATGTGTATTTTTTGGATATGGCATTGATGAATTTGGTTATAAACTTTGGGATTTTAAAATTCACAAAATTGTAAGAAGCAGGAATCTCATATTCAATGAGAAAGTGTTTTACAAAGATCTTTTGCAGTAGCATGAGAAGAAAGAAAATGATTGTGTAGTACTGGATGATACTCCAAAAGATGTTGTTCCAGTAGTTCCTTATGCTCCACAACAAAAGAAATAATAAATACCACAAACCTGAGTGAATGTTAGATGGTCAATAAGGCTAAGTAGACCTCCAGAAAGATTTTCTCCCTCTTTGTATTCTATTTTATTAACATATGCTAGTGAATCTGAATGTTATTATGAAGCAGTGAAGGTGGATACAAAGATTAAGTGGGAGTCTTCCATGACAGATGAAATGACCTCCTTGCTGAAAAATCAAACTTGGGATTTACGTAAGTTACCTGTAGGTAAAAGGGATTTATAGAATAAATGGGTTTACAAGTTTAAAGAAGAGGATGGAGGTAAGAAAATATTTAAAACCAGGTTAGCTGTAAAAGGATTTACACAAAAAAAGGGCATTGATTTTGATGAGATTTTTTCTTTAGTTGTTAAAATGACTTCTATTTGCATTGTTTTAAGTATTGTGGCTTCTTAAGATTTTTATTTAGAGCATCTTGATGTTAAAACAACTTTTCTTTATGGTGATTTTGATGAAGAAATATATATGGTATAGCCACAAGGATTTGAGGTCAAGGGTAAGGAGAATTTAGTGTGCAAATTGCAAAAGATTTTATATGTCTTGAAGCAAGCACCTCGGCAATGGTATATTAAATTTGACACTTATATGAATGAGCATGGATATAGTCAGTGTCATCCTGACCATTGTGTTTACTTTAAGAGGTTATATGATGATAGCTATATTATTTTATGTTTATATATTGATGATATGCTTGTAGCTGGGTCTAACATGGATCACATTAAGGGGTTGAAACAATAGTTAGCACATTCATTGGCTATGAAGGATTTGCGGGCAGCAAAACAAATCCTTGGTATGAAAACTTGAAGAGATAGGAAAAATATGAAATTGACTTTAGCTCAGGACGATTATATTGAGAAGGTGTTGCAACATTTCTCTATGGAGAATGCTAAGCTGTCAGAACTCCTTTCCCTGGTCATTTAAAATTGGCTAAGGAGATGTGTCCTAAGACACCAGAAGAGGAGGCTTAAATGCTCAAGGTACCTTATGCTTTAGCTATAGGGAGCTTAATGTATGCTATGGTATGTACTGGGCTAGATATTGTACATGCAGTGGGATTCATTAGCTAGTATATGAGTCACCATGGGATTGAGCATTAGAATGTAGTCAAATGGATTCTCAGATATTTGAGAGGTACATCTAGTAAGTGTTTACACTTTGGGTGATCTACTACTACTATACAAGGCTATGTTGACTCATATTTGGTAGGAGATATACATAGCAGGTAGAGTACTATAGGCTATGTATTTACTATTGGTAGGATAGCAGTGAGTTGGTTTTTTTGACTAAAAAAGATTGTTTTTGTATCCACTATAGAGGTAGAGTATATTGTTGCTACAAAGGAAGCTAAGGAGATGATATGGCTTCAATTCTTCATGGAATAACTGGGACATCCACAAATGGATAATTATTTGTATATAGACAACTAGAGCACCATTCATCTTGTGAAGAATTCTACTTTTCACTCAAAGACAAAATACATACAGTTGTGGTACCATTTCATTCGATTAGTTTTGGATGATGGGAAGTTAAAGCTGGAAAAGATATATATAGATGATAATCTAGTAGATATGTTTACAAAGGTAGTAACAAGGGAGAAGTTGAACTCCTTTTCAACTTCAGTTGGTCTACTAGACTGAACATAATAAAGGAACAATAGAGTCTAGGATGGTTGGATCCAGTGGTAGCTTCACAGGGTGGCGGTTTAGCTACAGGATCAATCTCTAAGTAGGAGATTGTTGTTTTGTGTAGAGCCTTAGTAGTCTCCATGTGGGATATTATTGGCTTGTGGTGACTGATTAGAGAAGTACTGTACACTTTTTCATTCATCATAAAAAAAAAATTGTGTTAACTCGTCAAGCATTTTTGAGTTGACACGTCAAACATTTCCCTCAATTGACTTGTCAAGTTTTTCCCTAGTTTGACTCATCAAGTATTTTAGGGTTAACTTATTAACTAACATAAGTTTTGTTAAAATGACTTAGGCTTAGGGATTTCAAGATTATTTATGTTTAGTAGATTCTTGTGGTAGTATTGAACTATAAGGGATTGCAGATTGTAATCAGGTAGTAATCAGTGGATAATAATAATAATAATATTGGACTCCTTGTCGGTGGACCTAGCCCATGGATTGGGTGAACCACATTATATTTTTGTGTCTTGTGTTCTCTTCTATGTGGTTTATTATTTTTTAATATTGGTTATATTTTCATGTAACTTTTATTTCTATCTTGTTAATCCTAACATCCATTCTACTTGCTGGAGAATTAAGTCTACATAAAGATATGTTAATTCAACCAAACTAGTGGAAATTGGAGAAATATAGATTACAGAGGGTTGTAGAAAACTAGAGGATTAAAATTCAAAATAAGAAAGATGAAATCACTAAGCTCAAGGATAGGATCACCATAATTACAACCACAATTCTTGGGTTTATGCAATGTAGGTCACCTACCATAGTGTATACACTCTATCTAAAGGAACAATATTTGAATCTTAAGTTGATGAGGGTTATTTAAGGGTTAAATCCTTCCATGGAAACAATTGAAGATTTTTATGAGATGTACACTTCTCTCCTCCAATGATTAGAATTTACTCTGTGAATTGTATTTGCATAATTTTGTTGTCCCTCAAAATACCGCCTAGAACCCACTTGTTGATATAGGGGATATAGAATTATGTTCATTCATATCTTGGATTCATAATGAGATCGGTAGGGAAATACAATCTAGACCATACAAGCATGAAGAAATAGATGATCCCTTAGTAATTAAGGTTGAATGCAAGGATTCTCAAACACTATTATAATTGGATGTGATTGTTTACATATGATAAGCATAGGGAAATAATTTAAGGTCTAAGGGAAGAGGCATTCCAAGAATATAAACAAATGGCTAGGAATGAAGGATGATTAATCCTTGGTTTTATGATTCAGTGGTGGAATGACCTTTCTGAGAACCTTAAGCATTCAGAACCACATTCACCATAAAATTATGTTGTGGCAACTCAACGGGAACCATGGTACATAGATCTAGGTTGCATGAGACAAGAGTATTGGCTTCCCTTAAAATTGCAGCCTCTAATTTTTCTTTGGTCACTTCTTAGCATGGTAGATGGTAGGAATGCACATGATATGGAAATGGAAGCAACTAGATGGTAGAGGCTGAGGGAGAGAAAGGGATACTACTAGAGTCTAGCTAACGGTGGAGCAAGATGGGGCTCAACCATAAATTACAGGATGAATGACAAAATAAGAACTTTACAGTTGCTGGTGGACCAATGATAAATTAGGTTTGGGAGAACAATGGAATAAAATAATAGCCTATTTTTTTACATTTCTTTTTTCCTCTTTTGAACTATTATAGGGTTTATGGTGTTTTAAAGACTTTTACTTTAATAGTTTTATGAGTGTTATAGTATTTGATATGCATACAACATATTGACTAATAGACCTTTAGAATGAATACTTGTTGTTCTAAACATTAGTTATCTTTATATTAATCCTTTTTTATTAATTGAAGCATAATGGGATTCCTACAACCAAGTGATATATCTATATGATGCAGGGCCCTCTGTAGGTCATAATCTCATAAAAAAACTTCTGGAGGTCATAACTTTTGACTCGGGTCTGGGTTTTTTCTGAGATTTTTTGAGTGCATGCCTCAGACAATGGCATTTGTTTTTCCAATTGATCTCATATTGATTGGAGCCCATTTTAGCACATTTTTGGGAGCTGAAAGTTTCATCTTGGGCTCCGAAATCAGCTTTTAGTGTTTTTTCTCTAGTTTTTGGAAAGTTCTATTTTGTAATAAATTCGAGTTTATGTTATCAAATCTCATATATTAGTTGGAAATTCATTCTAACTTAGTCAAGGGCATGTTTAGGGAAAATCTCAACTTTTTAGGTGTTGTTTCAAAAATTACCAAAAATGGCAAAAAACACCTGTGGGAAAAAAATTGCCAAAAAGGGTAATTTTTGGATTTCTTGTTTTTTCTAGTTTGTTGGTTACTTAAGAGTTTGTAGTGAATTTTAGAGGTGGTCAATGATGAATGAGAAATATTAAAGGTTTCAAATCTGTGTTATTTGTCTTCTGATCAAATTTATTGTTAACAGAGTGTTTTGTGCTACATCATTTGGTATCAGAGCAGGAAGATGGTTGGAAGAGGAAGAGGAAGAGGAAGAGGAAGATGAGGCATAACGATAATGCAAAGATTGATGTTGGATATGTAGAGATAGATTGAATGACTCAGTGAATGAATGGATAATAAAGAGATACAAGGAGGGAATGAATCTGATGAAGAGGGAAACCAAAGAGGTGCTGACCAAAATGAAGAATATATAGGAGAGAGGTTGGAAGAAATGAGCTATGAAGATAGAGTTCTCAGGGCTTTGGAAGGAAGGAGTGAATCAATCAAGATTGACATTTCAGACTACGCTGGTAGTCTTAAGCCAGAAGAATTAATAGACTGACTAAACGAGATGGGAAATTTTTTTGAATGGAAGCCTATGACAGAAGAAAAGAAGATGAAGTTTGCATGGACAAAACTAAAAGGACATGCAATGATATCGTGGGATCATCTCCAAAAGGAATGAACTAGAAAAGGAAAGGAAAAGATCAAGACATGGAGCAAGATGGAGAAAAAGCTGAAAGAAAAATTCTTACCCATGGATTATTCACAAACCCTCTTTAGCAGGTTCTAGAATTTGAAACAGAACTTGTCTTTAGTGCAAGACTGTACAAATGAATTCTACAACCTATCCATGCACATAGAGCATCAAAAAAATAATGAGCAGATGGCTACTAGATATATGAATGGCCTAAAATTCTCCATCCAAGATGAGTTGAGCATGCATCGTGTCAACAGTATGGAAGAAGCCTACCAATTAGCCCTGAAGGCTAAAGAAAAGCAGAAAAGGCAATATATCCAGAGGAATAGAGGTGGTCGAAGGGGTCCCTCAACTCCTTTTTGAGGAGGTTCTAATAATGGTCGGGGGGATTCCTTTCAAGGATTTGAAAAAATTATAGACACCAAGGAAGATCCTCCAAATCAAGAAAGATGAAGGGGGTTCCAAAGAGGACGAGGCTACTGAAGTGGAAGAGGCTGGGAAAATTAGAGAAGGCCTTTCACTTGTTTTAGCTATGGAGAAGAAGGACAGAAAGCCTTTGAATGGTCAAATTATCACACACCAGAAAGAAATCAAGGAGGACAACCTAGAGTGAACATGGTTCAGCCAAAATTCATAGGAGCAGGAACAGAGCAAGAAGTCCTACCAAACGTGGGAGAAACTCTCATGATGAGGAGATCAATGATCATTCCAGAGAAAGAAGAAGTCCCTGCAAAGAGCTCTGATGAATCGTGGCTTTGAACCAACATCTTTAGAACTAGATGCACCTCAGGCGGAAAGGTGTGCCAAGTTATTGTTGATGGGGGTAGTTGTGAGAATATGGTAGCTAAGGAAATGGTACAGAAATTAAATCTACAATGTGAGAAACATCCTCATCCTTACCATATTGCATGGTTTAAGAAAGGAAATGAGGTTACTATTGATAAAAGATATTTGGTTAGGTTTACTATAGGAAAAATCTATAAGGATGAGATATGGTGTGATGTTATTCCTATGGATGCTTGTCATATTTTTTTGGGAAGGCCATGGCAGTATGATAGGAAGATCCTACATGATGGAGAGAAAAATAGAAATACCTTCTGGAAGGATGGCTCTAAAGTGACTCTCTTACCACTTAAGGATGAAAGGAAGAATGAGACCATGTTGTCTACAAAGGATGTTGTCAAAGAAATGAAGGTGACAGGTTGCTACTATGCATTGGTAGTAAATAGAGGAGAAGAACTAGAAGACATAATACCACATGATGCAGTACTAAAGATACTAGAAGAATTTTGCTGATGTTATTCCAAATGAGCTACCTGGTGGTCTCCCACAAAAAATGGATATACAAAACCATATTGACCTAATTCTCAGAGAAAATCTTCCTAATCAAGTAGCTTATCGACTAAACCCAACACAACATGCAGAGCTCAACAAACAAGTAACAGAATTAGTTGAGAAAGGCCTGGTTAGAGAAAGCATGAACCCATATGTTGTGTCGGCATTGTTGACCCCAAAGAAGGATGGAACATGGAGGATGTGTACTGATAGTAGAGAAATTAATAAGATTACTATGAAGTATCAGTTTCCTATTCCTCGTATAGAGGATATGATGGATGAATTAGCAGGGGCCAAATACTTCGGCAAGATTGATCTAAGAAGTGGATACCACCAGATTCAAATTTGTGAAGGAGATGAGTGGAAGACAACTTTTAAGACCAGGGATGGCTTGTATGAATGGATGGTTATACCATTTGGGCTTTCTAATGCACCAAGTACATTAATGAGATTGATGAATACTGTCTTACGACCCTACATTGGTAAGTTTGTTGTAGTTTATTTTGATGATATCCTAATTTATAGCAAAAACAAAGGAGACCACCTACAACACTTGAGTATCATCCTAAGTGTACTAAGGAAAGAGAAGCTCTGCAAAAATTTAAATAAGTGTAGATTCATGCAAAATATTTTGACTTTTCTAGGCTTCATCATTTGTGAAGATGGTGTTCAGATGGACCCAGAAAAGGTCAAGGCAATACTAGAATGGCATAGTCTATCGAGCATGATAGGGGTAAGGAGCTTTCATGGATTGGAAACCTTCTATAGAAAGTTCATTTGGAATTTTAGCAATATTTTAGCACCCATCATAGATTGTACGAAAGGAAGGGAATCCACATGGACAACAGATGCTGAATAGAGTTTCCAATTCTTGAAGAAAAAGGTAACTGAAGCTCCTATATTGCCGCTTCCAAATTTTGATAAAGTATTTAAAGTAGAGTGTGATGCTTCCCATGTTGGGATAGGTGTTGTTCTTACCCAGACAGGTAAACCAATAGCCTTTCTTAGTGAAAAGTTAAATGATGCAAGGAAGAACTATTCTACCTATGATTTAGAATTTTATGCTATTGCTCAAGCCTTAAGGCATTGGAGGCATTATTTGGTCCCACAAGAATTTGTATTGTTTATAGATCATTTGGCCCTGAAATATGTGAACACACAAAAGAAGTTGAATAGTAGGCATGCTAAATAGGTGTCTTTCTTGCAAGGGTATAATTTTGTTTTGAAGCATAAGTCTGGAAAGCAGAATCAAGTTGCTAATGCCCTAAGTTGGCATGTTACACTCATAACTACAATGGAATCAGAGGTCATTGGTTTTGATGCTATTAAATTTTTGTATGAGGCTGATGATGATTTTTGGGAAATTATAGAGAAGATTAAAGAACCAGGAACTAATCTTTTGGATCACATGAGAGGAGAATACTTTATGCAGGATGGTTACCTCTTTAAAGGGAAACAACTTTGTATACCAGTTGGTTCCATGAGGAAAAATATTATCCGAGAATTTAATAATGGTGGTTTGGCTGGTCACTTTGGGTAGGACAAGACAATAGCCTTGGTTGAAGACAAGTACTACTGCCCAAAACCAAAAAGGGACATTACTAAGTATGTGGCAAGGTGCAGAATCTGTCAAGTGGCTAAGGGTCACTCCCAAAACATAGGATTGTATACACCTCAACCTATACCCATCAAGCCATGGATAGATGTGAGTATGGATTTTGTATTGGGGCTTCCACACACCTAGCAAGGTACAGATTCTATCTTTGTAGTTGTTGATAGATTAGCTAAGATGGCTCATTTTATTGCTTGTAAAAAAACTAATGATGCCACAAGGATAGCCAACTTATTTTTCTCATAAGTTGTTAGACTCCATGGCATTTCAAAGACTATCACTTCTGATAGGGATACTAAGTTTTTGAGTCATTTCTGGAGGACCTTATGGAAGAACATGGGAACATAGTTGCAGTTCAATAGTGTCTATCATCCCCAAACTGATGGGAAAACTAAGGTAGTCAATCAGAGTTTGGGAAACCTGTTACGATGTATTGTTGGTGAAAAGCCCAAGTAGTGGGACATAGCATTGCCTCAAGAAGAGTTTTCTTACAATAGTTATGTTAGCAGATCAACTGGAAAATCTCCTTTTTAGATCATATATGGTAAGAATCCTCAGGGTGTTTTGGACCTTGTACAACTCCCTGTGCAAGCTAGAATTAGCAATGATGGGGAAGCATTTGTTGAACACCTTCAACAACTTCAACAAGATGTGAGGAGTAAATTACAGGATAGCAATGAGTGATATAAGGCTGCTACAAATGCTAGTAAAAGGAGACAGGTATTTAATGTAGGTGATTTGGTGATGGTTTACTTGAGGCGTGAGTGATTTCCCACTAGCACATATCATAAGCTAAAATACAAAAAGATAGGTCCTTGCCAAATTTTGAAGAAAATCAATGATAATGCTTATGAGGTTTGTCTACCAGATGATCTGGATATTTCTCCTCTCTTTAATGTTTTGATTTATATACATTTTATGGAGAACCACCTGAGCCAACTAGTACAGATGAAGTGGATTGGCATCACCACCTTCCAAGCAAAAAGAAGGAAAATATTACCCACACTCTGGACAAGCAGTCTACAGTCACCCAAAATGGTCATTATAATCAGTACCTGATTCAGTGGGAGGGATTACTAGCAACAGATAGCACCTGGATCTCAGAATGGGAAGTGATGAAATTGGACCCCACAAAGTTGCAACAGTTCATAGATAGCCACTTGCAGGAGTTGCGTTCCTTTAAAGAAGGGGAGAATGATGCAGGGCCCTCCGTAGGTCATAATCTCATATAGAAACTTCAGGATGTCATAACATTTAACTCAGGTCTGGGTTTTTTCTGAGATTTTTTGGGTGCGTGCCTCAGATGGTGGCATTCTTTTTCCTAATTGATCTCAAATTGATTGGAGCCTATTTTAGCACATTTTCGGGAGCTAAAAGTTTCATCTTGGGCTCTAAAATCAGCTTTTAGTGATTTTTCTCTAATTTTTAGAAAGTTCTATTTTGTAATAAATTTGAGTTTTTGTTATCAAATCTTGGTAATTAGTTGGAAATTCATTCTAACTTAGTCAAGGGCATGTTTAGGGAAAATCTCATCTTTTGAGGTGTTGTTTCAAAAATTACCAAAAATGGCAAAAACCTCCTGTGGGCAAAAAATTGCCAAAAAGGGTAATTTTTGGATTTCTATTTTTTCTAGTTTTTTGGTTACTTAAGAGTTTGTAGTGAATTGTAGAGGCGGTTAGTGATGAATGAGAAATATTGAAGGTTTCAAATCTGTGTTATTTTTCTTGTGATCAAATTTATTGTTAACAAAGTGTTTTGTGGTACATCATTTGGTATCAAAGAAGGAAGATGGTTGGGAGAGGAAGAGGAAGAGGAAGAGGAGGCATAACATCAATGCAAAGATTGATGTTGGATATGCAGAGATAGATTCAACAACTCAATGAATGAATGGATAATCAAGGGATGCAAGGAGGGAATGAATTTGATGAAGAGGGAAACCAAAGAGGTGCTGACCAAAATGAAGAATATATAGGAGAGAGGCTAGAAGAAATGAGCTATGAAGATAGATATCTCATGGCTTTGGAAGGAATGAGTGAATCAATCAATATTGATGTTTTAGACTACGCTGGTAGTCTTAAGCCAGAAGAATTAATAGACTGGCTAAATGAGATGGGAATTTTTTTTAAATGGAAGCCTATGACAGAAGAAAAGAAGATGAAGTTTGCATGTGCAAAACTAAAAGGACATGCAATGATATGGTGGGATCATCTCCAAAAGGAATGAACTAGAAAAGGAAAGGAAAAGATCAAGACATGGAGCAAGATGGAGAAAAAGCTGAAAGAAAAATTCTTACCCATGGATTATTCACAAACCCTCTTTCGCAGGTTCCAAAATTTGAAATAGAACTTGTCTTCAGTGCAAGACTATAGAAATGAATTCTACAAGCTATCCATGCACATAGAGCATCAAGAAAATAATGAGAAGATGGCTGCTAGATAAATGAATGGCCTAAAATTCTCCATCCAAGATGAGTTAAGCATGCATCTTGTCAACAGTATGGAAGAAGCCTACCAATTATCCATGAAGGCTGAAGAAAAGTAGAATAGGCAATATATGCAGAGGAATATAGGTGGTCAAAGGGGTACCTCAACTCCTTTTCAAGGAGGTTATAATAATGGTCGAGGGGATTCCTTTCAAGTATTCAAAAAAAATATAGACACCAGGAAAGATCCTCCAAATCAAGAAAGAGGAAGGGGGTTCCAAAGAGGATGAGGCTATAGAAGCGAAAGAGGGTAGGAAAATCAAAGAAGGCCTTTCACTTGTTTTAGGTGTGAAGAAGAAGGACATAGAGCCTTTGAACGGTCAAATTATCACACGCCAAAAATAAATCAAGGAGGACAACCTAAAGTGAACTTGGTTCAGCCAAAATTCATAAGAGCAGGAATAGAGCAAGAAGTCCTACCAGACATGGGAGAAACTCTCATGATGAGGAGATCAATGATCATTCCAGAGAAGGAAGAAGTCCTTGCAAAGAGCTCTGATGAATCGTGGCTTCAAACCAACATCTTCAGAACTAGATGCACCTCAAGAAAAAAGGTGTGCCAAGTTATTGTTGATGGGGGTAGTTGTGAGAATATGGTAGCTAAGGAAATCCATGAGAAATTAAATCTGCAATGTGAGAAACATCCTTGTCCTTACCGTATTGCATGGTTTAAGAAAGGAAATTAGGTTACTATTGATAAAAAAATGTTTGGTTAGGTTTACTATAGGAAAAATCTATAAGAATGAGATATGGTGTGATGTTATTCCTATGGATGCTTGTCATATTTTGTTGGGAAGGCCATGGTAGTATGATAGTAAGATCATGCATGATGGAGAGAAAAATACATATACCTTTTGGAAGGATGGCTCTAAAGTGACTCTCTTACCACTTAAGGATGAAAGGAAGAATGAGACCATGTTGTCTGCAAAGGATGTTTTCAAAGAAATGAAGGTGATAGGTTGCTAGTATGCATTGGTAACAAAAAGAGGAAAAGAACTAGAAGACATAATACCACATGATGTAGTAAAGATACTAGAAGAATTTGTTGATGTTATTCCAAATGAGTTACCTGACGGTCTCCCACCAAAAAGGGATATACAACACCATATTGACCTAATTCCCAAAGCAACTCTTCCTAATCAAGTAGCTTATCGACTGAACCCAACACAACATGTAGAGCTCAACAAACAAGTAACAGAATTAGTTGAGAAAAGCCTGGTTAGAGAAAGCATGAGCCCATGTGCTATGCTGACATTATTGGCCCCAAAGAAGGATGGAACATCAAGGATGTGTACTAACAATAGAGAAATTAATAAGATTACTATTAAGTATCAGTTTCCTATTCCTCATATAGAGGATATGATGGATGAATTAGTAGGGGCCAAATACTTCAGCAAGATTGATCTATGAAGTGGATACCACCAGATTCAAATTCGTGAAGGAGATGAGCAGAAGATAGCTTTTAAGACTAGGGATGGCTTGTATGAATGGATGGTTATGTCATTTGGGCTTTCTAATGCACCAAGTACATTCATGAGATTGATGAATATTGTCTTACGACCCTACATTGGTAAGTTTGTTGTAGTTTATTTTGACGATATCCTAATTTATAGAAAAAACAAAGGAGACCACGTACAACACTTGAGGATCATCCTTAGTGTACTAAGGAAAGAGAAGCTCTGTGCAAATTTAAAGAAGTGCAAATTCATGCAAAATAGTTTGACTTTTTTGGGCTTCATCATTTGTGAAGATGGTGTTCAGATGGACCCAAAAAAGGTCAAGGCAATACTAGAATGGCCTAGTCCATCCAGCATGATAGGGGTAAGGAGCTTTCATGGATTGGCAAGGCAACCTCCTATACAAAGTTCATTCAGAATTTTAGTAGTATTGTAGTGACCATCATAGATTTTACGAAATGAAGGGAATTCACATGGGCAACATATGCTGAATAGAGTTTCCAATTCTTGAAGAAAAAGGTAACTGAATCTCCTAAATTGGCACTTCCAAATTTTGATAAAGTATTTGAAGTAGAGTGTGATGCTTCCCATGTTGGGATAGGTGTTGTCCTTAGCCAGATAGGTAAACCAATAGCCTTTTTTAGTGAAAAGTTAAATGATGCAAGGAAGAACTATTCTACCTATAATTTAGAATTTTATGCTATTGCTCAAGCCTTCAAGCATTGGAGCCATTATCTAGTCCCACAAGAATTTGTATTGTTTACAGATCATTTGGCCCTAAAATATGTGAACACACAAAAGAAGTTGAATAGTAGGCATGCTAAATAGGTATCTTTCTTGAAAGGGTATAATTTTGTTTTGAAGCATAAGTCTAGAAAGCAGAATCATGTTGATGATGCCCTAAGTCGGCATGTTACACTAATAACTACAATGGAATTAGAGGTCATTGGTTTTGATGCTATTAAAGTTATGTTTGGGGTTGATGATGATTTTTGGGAAATTATAGAGAAGATTAAAGAACCAGGAACTAATCTTTTGGATCACATGAGAGGAGAATACTTTATGCAAGATGGTTACCTCTTTAAAGGGAAACAACTTTGTATACTAGCTGGTTCCATGAGTGAAAATATTATTCGAGAATTTCATAGTGGTGGTTTGGCTGGTCACATTGGGAAGGACAAGACAATAGCCTTCATTGAAGACAAGTACTACTGGCCAAAACTAAAATGGGACATTACTAAGTACGTGGCAAGGTGCAGAATCTATCAAGTGGCTAAGGGTCACTCCCAAAACATAGGATTGTATACACCTCTACCTGTACCCATCAAGCCATGGATAGATGTGAGTATGGATTTTGTATTGGGGCTTCCCCACACCCAGTGAGGTACAGATTCTATGTTTGTAGTTGTCGATAGATTCTCTAAGATGGCTCATTTTATTGCTTGTAAAAAATGTAATGATGCCACATGGATAGCTAACTTATTTTTCTCAAAAGTTGTTAGACTCCATGGCATTTCAAAGACTATCACTTCTGACAGGGATACTAAGTTTTTGAGTCATTTATGGAGGACCTTATGGAAGAACATGAGAACATAGTTGCAGTTCAACAAAGCCTATCATCCCCAAACTAATGGGTAAACTAAGGTAGTCAAATAGAGTTCGGGAAACTTGTTACAGTGTATTGTTGGTGAAAAGCCCAAGCAGTGGGACTTAGCATTGCCTCAAGCAGAGTTTGCTTACAACAGTTCTATTAACAGATCAACTGGAAAATCTCCTTTTTAGATCATATATGGTAAGAACCTCAGGGTGTTTTGGACCTTGTACAACTCCCTGTGCAAGATAGAATTAGCGATGATGGGGAAGCATTTGCTGAACACCTTCAACAACTTCAACAAGATATGAGGAGTAAATTACAGGATAGCAATGAGTGATATAAGGCGGTTGCAGATGCTAGTAGAAGGAGACAAGTATTTAATGCAAGTGATTTGGTGATGGTGTACTTACGGCATGAGCACTTTCCCATACGCACATATCATAAGCTGAAATACAAAAAGATAGGTCCTTGCCAAATTTTGAAGAAGATTAATGTTAATGCTTATGAGGTTTGTCTACCAGATGATCTGGATATTTCTCCTCTCTTTAATGTTTCTGATTTATATAAATTTCATGGAGAACTACCTAAGCTAGCCATTATAGATGAGGTGGATTGGCATCACCACCTTCCAAGAAAAAACTAGGAAAAGATTGCCCACATTTTGGACAAGCAATCCACAGTCACCCAGAATGGTCATTATAATCGGTACCTGATTCAGTGGGAGCGATTACTAGCAATAGATAGCACGTAGATCTCAGAATGGGAAGTGATAAAATTGGACTCCACAAAGTTGCAGCAGCTCATAGATAGCCACTTGCAGGAGTTGTGTTCCTTTAAACAAGGGGAGAATGATACAGGGCCCTTCGTAGGTCATAATCTCATACAGAAACTTTCGAAGGTCATAACTTTTGACTCAGGTCTGGATTTTTTCTGAGATTTTTTGGGTGCGTGCCTCAGGTGGTGGCATTTGTTTTCCTAATTGATCTCGGATCGATTGGAGCCCATTTTAGCATATTTTTAGGAGCTAAAAGTTTCATCTTAGGCTCCGAAATCAGCTTTTAGTGTTTTTTCTCTAATTTTTAGAAAGTTCTATTTTGTAATAAATTCAAGTTTATGTTATCAAATCTCAGATATTAGTTGGAAATTCATTCTAACTTAGTCAAGGGCATGTTTAGGGAAAATCTCAGCTTTTTAGGTGTTGTTTCAAAAATTACCAAAAATGGCAAAAAACACCTGTGGGAAAAAAACTACCAAAAAGGGTAATTTTTAGATTTCTTCTTTTTTCTAGTTTTTTGGTTACTTAAGAGTTTGCAATGAATTGTAGAGGCGGTCAGTGATGAATGAGAAATATTGAAGGTTTCAAATCTATGTTATTTGTCTTGTGATTGAATTTATTGTTAACATAGTGTTTTGTGCTACATCATTTGGTATCAGAGCAGGAAGATGGTTGGGAGAGGAAGAGGAAGAGAAAGAGGAGGTGTAACGTTGATGCAAAGATTGATGTTGGATATGCAGAGATAGATTGAATGGCTCAGTAAATGAATGGATAATCAAGGGATGCAAGGAGGGAATGAATCTGATGAAGAGGGAAACCAAAGAGGTGCTGACCAAAATGAAGAATATATAGGAGAGAGGTTGGAAGAAATGAGATATGAAGATAAAGTTCTCAGGGATTTGGAAGGAAGGAATTAATCAATCAAGATTGACATTTTAGACTACACTGGTAGTCTTAAGCCGGAAGAATTAATAGACTGGCTCAATGAGATGGGAAATTTTTTTGAATGGAAGCCTATGATTGAAGAAAGGAAGATGGAATTTGCATGCAAAAAACTAAAAGGACATGCAATGATATGGTGGGATCATCTCCAAAAGGAATGAACTAGAAAAGGAAAGGAAAAGATCAAGACATGGAGCAAGATGGAGAAAAAGTTGAAAGAAAAATTCTTACCCATGGATTATGTACAAACCCTCTTTCGCAGGCTCCAAAATTTGAAACAAAACTTGTCTTCAGTGCAAGACTATACAAATGAATTCTACAAGCTATCCATGTGCATAGAGCATCGATAAAATAATGAGCATATGGCTGCTAGATATATGAATGGCCTAAAATTCTCCATCCAAGATGAGTTGAGCATGCATCGTGTCAATAGTATGGAAGAAACCTACCAATTAGCCCTGAAAGCTGAAGAAAAGCAGAATAGGCAATATATCCATAGGAATAGAGGTGGTCAAAGGGGTACCTCAACTTCTTTTTGAGGAGGTTCTAATAATGGTTGTGGGGATTCCTTTCAAGGATTCAAAAAAAATATAGACACCAAGGAAGATCCTTCAAATCAAGAAAGAGGAAGGGGGTTCTAAAGAGGACAAGGCTACGGAAGCAAAAGAGTCTAGGAAAATTAGAGAAGGCCTTTCACTTGTTTTAGGTGTGGAGAAGAAGGACATAGAGCCTTTGAATGTTCAAATTATCATGCACCAGAAATAAATCAAGGAGGACAACCTAGAGTGAACCTGGTTCAGCCAAAATTCATAGGAGCAGGAACAGAGCAAGAAGTCCTACCAGACGTGGGAGAAACTCTCATGATGAGGAGATCAAGGATCATTCTAGAGAAGGAAGAAGTCCTTGCAAAGAGCTCTAATGAATTGTGGCTTCGAACCAGCATATTCCGCACTAGATGCACCTTAGGTGGAAAGGTATGCCAAGTTATTATTGATGGGGGTAGTTGTGAGAATATGGTAGCTAAGGAAATGGTACAGAAATTAAATTTGAAATGTGAGAAACATCCTCATTCGTACTGTATTGCATGGTTTAAGAAAGGAAATGAGGTTACTATTGATAAAAGATGTTTGGTTAGGTTTACTATAGGAAAAATCTATAAGGATGAGATATGGTGTGATGTTATTCCTATGGATGCTTGTCATATTTTGTTGGGAAGGCCATGGCATTATGATAGGAAGATCATGCACGATGCAGAGAAAAATACATATACCTTTTGGAAGGATGGCTCTAAAGTGACTCTCTTACCAGTTAAGGATGAAAGGAAGAATGAGACCATGTTGTCTGCAAAGGATGTTGTCAAAGAAATGAAGGTGATAGGTTGTTGCTATGCATTGGTAGTAAAAAGAGGAGAAGAACTAGAAGACATAATACCACGTGATGTAGTAAAGATACTAGAATAATTCTCTAATGTTATTCCAAATGAGCTACTTGGTGGTCTCCCACCAAAAAGGGATATACAACACCATATTGACCTAATTCCTAGAGCAACACTTCCTAATCAAGTAGTTTATCGACTGAACCCAACACAACATGCAGAGCTCAACAAACAAGTAATAGAATTAGTTGAGAAAGGCCTGGTTAGAGAAAGCATGAGCCCATGTGTTGTGCTGACATTGTTGACCCCAAAGAAGGACGGAACATGGAGGATGTGTACTGATAGTAGAGCAATTAATAAGATTACTATCAAGTATCAGTTTCCTATTCCTCATATAGAGCATATGATGGATGAATTAGTAGGGGCCAAATACTTCAGCAAGATTGATCTACGAAGTGGATACCACCAAATTTGAATTCATGAAGGAGATGAGTGGAAGACACACAAAATAAGTTGAATAGTAGGCATGCTAAATGGGTGTCTTTCTTGCAAGGGTATAATTTTGTTTTGAAGCATAAGTTTGGAAAGCAAAATTAGGTTGCTGATGCCCTAAGTTGGCATGTTACACTCATAACTACAATAGAATCAGAGGTCATTGGTTTTGATGCTATTAAATTTTTGTATGAGGCTGATGATGATTTTTGGCAAATTATAGAGAAGATTAAAGAGCCAGGAACTAATCTTTTGGATCACATGAGAGGAGAATACTTTATGTAGGATGGTTACCTCTTTAAAGGGAAACAACTTTTTATACCAGCTAGTTCCATGAGGGAAAATATTATCTAAGAATTTCATAGTGGTGGTTTGGCTGGTCACTTTGGGAAGGACAAGACTATAGCCTTGGTTGAAGACAAGTACTATTGGCCAAAACTGAAAAGGGACATTACTAAGTACGTGGCAAGGTGCAAAATTTATCAAGTGGCTAAGGGTCACTCCCAAAACATAGGATTGTATACACCTCTACCTGTACCCATCGGGCCATGGATAGATGTGAGTATGGATTTTGTATTGGGGCTTCCCCACACCCAGTGAGGTATAGATTCTATCTTTGTAGTTGTTGATAGATTCTCTAAGATGGATCATTTTATTTCTTGTAAAAAAACTAATGATGCCACAAGGATAGCCAACTTATTTTTCATAGAAGTTGTTAGACTCCATGGCATTCCAAAGACTATCACTTCTGATAGGGATACTAAGTTTTTGAGTCATTTCTGGAGGACCTTATGAAAGAACATGGGAACACAGTTGCAATTCAGTAGTGCCTATCATCCCCAAACTGATGGGCAAACTGAGGTAGTCAATCAGAGTTGGGGAAACCTGTTACAGTGTATTGTTGGTGAAAAGCCCAAGCAATGGGACTTAGCATTGCCTCAAGCAGAGTTTTCTTACAACAGTTCCATTAACAAATCAACCAGAAAATCTCCTTCTCAGATCGTATATGATAAGAATCCTTGAGGTGTTTTGGACCTTGTACAACTCCCTATGCAAGAGAGAATTAGCGGTGATGGGGAAGCATTTTCTGAACACCTTCAACAACTTCAACAAGATGTGAGGAGTAAATTATAGGATAGCAATGAGTGATATAAGGCTGTTGCAGATGCCAATAGGAGACAGGTATTTAATGCAGGTGATTTGGTGATGGTGTACTTGAGGCGTGAGCGATTTCCCACTGGCACATATCATAAGTTAAAATACAAAAAGATAGGTCCTTGCCAAATTTTGAAGAAGATCAATGATAATGCTTATGAGGTTTGTCTACCAGATGATCTAGATATTTCTCCTATCTTTAATGTTTCTAATTTATATGCATTTCATGGAGAACTACCTAAGCTAGCTAGTACAGATGAGGTGGATTGGCATCACCACCTTCCAAGCAAAAAGAAGGAAAAGATTGCCCACATTCTAGACAAGAAGTCTATAGTCACCTAGAATGGTCATTATAATCGGTACCTGATTCAATGGGAGGGATTACCAGCAACAAATAGCACCTGGATCTCAGAATGGGAAGTGATGAAATTGGACCCCACAAAGTTGTAGCAGTTCACAGATAGCCACTTGCAGGACCTGTGTTCCTTTAAAGAATGATGCAGCGCCCTCCGTAGGTCATAATCTCATACAGAAACTTCCGGAGGTCATAACTTTTGACTCAGGTCTGGGTTTTTTTTGAGATTTTTGGGGTGCGTGTCTCAGGTAGTGAAATTTTTTTTTCTAATTGATCTCAAATTGATTGGAGCCCATTTTAGCACATTTTTAGGAGCTAAAAGTTTCATCTTGGGCTCCAAAATCAGCTTTTAGTGTTTTTTCTCTAGTTTTTAGAAAGTTTTATTTTGTAATAAATTCTAGTCTATGTTATCAAATATCGGATATTAGTTGGCAATTCATTCTAACTTAGTCGAGGGCATGTTTACTTAAAATCTTAGCTATTTAGGTGTTGTTTCAAAAATTACCAAAAATGGCAAAAAACACCTGTGGAAAAAAATTGCCAAAAAGGGTAATTTTTGGATTTCTTGTTTTTTCTAGTTTTTTGGTTACCTAAGAGTTTGCAGTGAATTGTAGAGGCAGTCAGTGATGAATGAGAAATATTGAAGGTTTCAAATCTGTGTTATTTGCCTTGTGATTGAATTTATTGTTAACAAAGTGTTTTGTGAGCTCCTAAAAATGTGCTAAAATGGGCTCCAATCAATCTGAGATCAATTGGCAAAACAAATGCCGCCACCTGAGGCATGCACCTAAAAAATCTCAGAAAAAACCCAAACCTGAGTCAAAAGTTATGACCTCCGGAAGTTTCTGTATGAGATTATGACCTACATAGGGCCTTGCATCATTTGAGAAATATTGAAGGTTTCAAATCTGTGTTATTTGTCTTGTGATCAAATTTATTATTAATAGAGTGTTTTGTGCTACATCACTATATTAATGAAATATGAGGTTTAATAAATGTATGTATTGTGGAACATATGTATCTCCATTTTTTAGCTCCTAACCTTTCACTATGGGAATAAGTTAATTGGAAAGAATGACCAAGAAGATGCTTAGTGAACTTCATCAACTCTTAGATTGAGTCATACAAAAAAGGAAGAAAAATCAGGAAAACATTAAAGACTCAACTGATTCACCCGATTCTTAGTTGGAGCAGTTAGTGATATTTTAATCTAAAGTTAATCTAGGGAATGGTTCTCCTATATTTTACCTTATAGATAAGAAGAATACTATTTCTTACTTATTGAGATACATATACAAAAATCATCAAATAGATATGAACAAGCCTCCAATAAAGAATAAGAAGAAGGTAACAAAAAAAAGATCATCCAACACCATCACAAACATCATAATCTTAATGGTTATAGAATCACTACCACTCAACCTCATGGAACCAAAGGTCCACTCCCACTATGTTGAGGAGATAACAATAGACCCCACTTGAATATCAAACACCGAAACCAATCACAACAACGAGACTAAGCAATGGATCATGAAGGCTCTCTATCTCAAGAGGTATAACTCAAAATGCAAAGATAAACATACTAATTCCAGAGGAAACCAAAAGATGTAGGAAACCTAAGATGCATAAAGAGAATTGGCATTAAATGAGTCAACTCTAGAGTTACCCTAACAATCTTTTTGGACCTGGTTCCCTAGTGACTCTATGCAGTATCAACAACATCTCATATAAACAAGGCTACCAACTATGCCTTATCCAATTCACATAGATGGACAACGTCTTCTCACAAATCATCCTAGCCTGTACTAACAATTAAGGCATGGGTGGGGAAAATAGACATCTTATTAATTTATTTTAAACTCTCAATTTATTTAAGTTATTACTTTATTAAGTAACTTGGAAAGGATACCCAAGTAGCCACTTTTGGGCTCTAGTGTTAAGTTATAGCTATGATTGGATATATATATATATAAAGAGATCAGTTGATAATTGTATATGTTATAATGCAGTTAGTATTAACAATCAGTTATGAAGGGTCATAACCCTACATAGCATAAGCCATGTATGGTCATGGCTCTTCAAGACATGACTATTCAAAAGGATATAAATATATATTGATGGCTGGTGAAAAGATCAATCACAATGGTAATCTATTTCAGTACAACACTCATATATATTCTCTATAGGACGATCTTGATTTTACAACATCTAGCACCTCCAAAAAAGGCCACTTCCTCTCTAACACCTAGATAGCCTACCCTAATCTCATAAGTCTCAAATAGATCTCAAAAATATCATACAAGTACAATGATCAAATATTAGCTCCATAGATGCCAACAGAAACACACACTAGTCCTCAAACCAAACATCACAGAGTCCATACTACTCCTCAAACCATAACATCATAAAAACATACTCTCTTAAAGAGTTCACAAAATAATAAGCTTAAAATGAACAAAGGTTGAGTAGAAAGATTGAAACCATTATCACATTAAAAATATTGTAAATATCTATGTCATAGTAAAAAGCTAAAACCCCAAGTCTCTGATAACAATTTGTAAAAGCCAACTTAAGGTTACCCATATTGACAATCAAACACAACTAAAAATGCTAATAATAAACACATCAATAATAAAGTCTCATCAAATAATATTAAATTATATATCATTATTATTCTTATTTTTTTCTAAAAGAATTCTCGTGCTTTAATTATTTTAATTTTTTTTTAAATAGAATTTCTAAATATAGAATATTGTTGAATGCAAATTTTAAAAATAATTTTTTTTTCTAAAAATAGAATTTCTAAATATAGACTATCACTAAATGTAAATAATATATCTTTCTTAAATAATATGAAAGTGAATAGATAGTTCCTAAATAGCATGTACCTAAATATATCTTCCTTAAGCAATATGCAAGTGAATATACCCTCCTTAAATAGCATGCAATTGAATATATCTTTCATAAGTAACATGCAGTTAAATATATCTTCCTTAAATAACATGCAATTGAATATATCTTTCCTAAATAACATGCAACTAAATATATCTTCTTTAAATAACATGCAACTAAATATATCTATCTTTCACACATACAAGTCTATATTATTTACATGCACATATCGATATATCTATTTCAAAAGCATGCATTTTCTCTAAAAATGAACACTTTCAAAATCATCAAAACCATGGAAGGCGATAATTGAAAACAAATCAAAGAAAACCCTAATCCAATTTTCCTTCCAAAAGATTCCCTAGTATTCTTGGTTATCAAATAAACATAGCTTTTTAACAAACACTCATCATTTACGTTCACAAGATCTAATCAAACATGACGAAGACAATGACTTCAATGGGCCACTTTTAAGGATTGTAAAACCTTACCTTAATACACAAAGCTGAATCGAAAATCAATTTCAAATCTTAAAAATTCAAAGCTTTCAAAACATAACTCAATGCTTTTGAAAATACCAAAACTTTAATCCTCCAAAAATTTGTTAAGAGAGAATTCTTCGAAACCTGGTTGAATTGTTCTCAAATGACCTCCAAGCTCTCTAATATAGAAATTTAAAACCTTGAGTTGAAAGAATGCAACTCCAAAATAACAAAATAGAATTCAATTGTTTAAAATAATAAAGTTGTTAACTCAAAATCATAGAAATAAGAACTCAACTGTGACCTCATTTTTATCAACTTTAATTCATTAAAGTAATTATTTATTTAATTTCTTTATCTTTAAGTCACTTTAAATCAACTTGATGTTAAAAGGTTAAGTTATACTTTTCTAATAACGTATTTTTTAAGTTGCGTTATTTAATTTAAATTAATTTTAAATATGCTACTCTGTTAATTTTAATAATCAGATCTAAAGGATTAAACAATTTAACAAAGAAAAGACAAGCAATAAGACAAATACATAGAGATTTTATCCTGGGAAACCTCTATGAGGAAAAACCTAGCAACCAGATCAGAATATTTACTTTTCTCAAAGCCCCAATGCTATTGATTTGCTGAGGATCCCCGATCCACGAAGCAAATCTCAAGTTACTTGTCCCAAATCCCACAAGTAGTCTTACAGCTGATTAATATCTGATCTGAGAATCTGACTCAGTGATAGATAAATACCTATGTACTCAATGGAGATATAGTTGTCACAGTGAATAGTTGTAGAACCTGATGTATGTGTGTTGTTTTGATAATACTGTGTGTAGGGGCATATATATATGCTTGTTGTAGTGTCAAATCTGATTATACAACCTTCCTTTTAATGGGGATTTGTGGATAGATTGAAGTATCTACTTCAAGAGAAGATCTCACTCCTTGCTAAGTGCAGATTGTAGATTCTCTAATGTGGATTGCAAGTTCCTTATATTGCAAGTAGAAGTTTGCCAATTCTTTGCTAAGTTCGCAGGCTCCTTGTATTGTTCACAGGCTCCTTATTGTTTGCAAGTTTCTTGTGTAATTGATAAGTGTCAAGGATGAATTTAATATATACTAGCCAAAGGGACCATTATAGGGGCCTATCATTTACACGATTGCTGTTTGGTATAGAGATGAAAGTAGGGCTGACCAAACTAATTAGAATGTGATGCCAATTATATGCTAAGAGGAAGAGGCCGATATGAAGGGAAATGTCTACCCTTAGACATTTGGATAGAGGAGACATTTAGTATTAAATTAAAGATATAATCCTAAATTTCATAGCTAGAATCCGACTAGCTAAATAAACATTAACACTCCCTCTTAGTTAGGAGAGATTCTAGCCTTTGCCATTACATTCCATCATGCCTACTCACAGAGGATGAATGCATGCCTATCAGAACAAATCAACCATACCCATCATGATGGAACCAAAGCATATCCACCATACCTACTCGTAGAGGGTGGAACCATCATGCCTACTCGTAGAGGATGGTCAAGAAAATCCATTGTACCTACCCACAGAGGGTGGAAGAGGACAAGCCTAAAAAGGATCACCTTGCATTGCCCACAGAGGGTGATCAAAACTTTTCCACCTTACATTATCTGCAAAGGGTGGACTTCAAAAGATTACAAAAGATTACAACACCATCTTACATTGGCCGCAGAGGATGGTCAAGATACAACAAATACATCTCCACCTTGCATTGCCTACAGAGGGTGGTTACCACCATACATTGCCCACAGAGGGTGGACTTCAATACAAAACCACCTTACATTTCCCACAGAGGGTGGTGATGAACTTTGCCACCTTACATTGCTCGCAATTGGTGGACTTATAAGAATTATTACAATACCATCTTGCATTTCCCGCAGAGGATGGACAAAATTAAGATTTACAATTCCACCTTGCATTGCCCGCAGCGAGTGGTTACAATCATCTTCACTTAAGGAAGATTAAACAACAAAATACAATGTCTACCTTGCATTTCCAGCAAGAGTGGTATACAAGATACATCAAATGAGGCTAAGACTCCCTCTTAGTAGTAGTTGAGCACTACATAACTTCCAAAGTACTCGGACATCCTTCAAGTGACAGAAAAATCAATCCCAATAGCTTCTCTTAAAGAAGCAATATACTCTAATTCTAAAGCATTCCATGTGATTGATGATTCCTGTACTTAGAGTTAGAAAATCATATACTCAACTTTCCAAGTTAGTTCAAAGAATCAATAGATTCAAGATTATTGAGCCAAAAGAAATACTTCTAATCCAAGAGAGTTACCATCACATTACCACATAGGTTAGACTACATCAAACTCAAGTAAGATGAGAAAGTGTGACTCCCTGTTGATCCTCGCTCCTACACAACCAAAAGAAATCTACAACACATATGCTTTCCCTAAAGTTAGTTTCAACAAGAAATAGTTAGATCTCAAACAACATTGATTCTAAACTATCTAACACAAGAAATGCTTTAAAGGAAAAAGTCTTCCTTATCTTCAAGATTGACAACTTCGCTTGGGTTAGCCTTTTGTTGAAAGAGTTGAACCTGACAATCCCTGGCATAGTGGCCAAATTTGTTACATTTGAAGCATTGAATATGAGAGAGATCTCTTGGCTTCTTCCTTGAGATGTTAGTATCATTGGATCTGAAATCAAAGTTCCTCTTGAAGTTGTTCTTCTTCCAATGATCACCTTTGACCGATTGAGTAGCAAGAACTTCATTATGAGTAGACTTGATATGAGACTAGATTCCTCTTGAATGCAGTCAGCACGAAGGAGATCAACTGAGGGAAAGTTACCTCTACCACTTAAACCTTGAATGAAGGGTTCCCATGATGGAGGGAGACCATTGAGTACAAGCATGACGAGATCCTTGTCTACAACTTCACTATCAATAGCACTTATTTTATCTCTTAATTCCAAAATCCTCATGAAGAACTCCATGATTGACTCATCCTCTTTCATTTTGATTTGAAGTAAGTCTCTTCTTAAGGTAAGTGCCTGACTCATGTTATTTACTTTGAACATGTATTCCAATTGTTTGAACATGTCTCTGGCTAAAGACATCCTCGAGATAATAGGAACAATATGATCTCTGACAGAATCTATTAGGATCTTCTTGGCCTTGATAGCTTTCTTTTTTTGAATTGGTTAAGTACTTCTGGATCCATAGGTGTTTCAACTTTTCACTTTGCACAAACTCCAATAAGTCATGTTCTTCAAACAAATCAACATTCATGCTTTCCAAGAGATGAAGTTGAGGGCACCTTCAAGTCTATCTTCCACCTTCAATCTTGTCACCATTTTGACACAAAAAAAAAAGGAACACACAAAGACAACAAATCTAAAGAATGCAAGTTAGCTGATACAGTTAACAAGAACCTAGGACCTGTCAGATCTGATTAGTTCAATATGAACCTAGCTCTGATACCATGTTAATTTTAATAATCAGATCTAAAGGATTAAACAATTTAACAAAGAAAAGACAAGCAATAAGACAAATACACAAAGATTTTATCCTGGGAAACCTCTATGAGGAAAAACCCAGCAACCAGATCAGAATATTTACTTTTCTCAAAGCCCCAATTACAATAACTCACAATGTTATCAATTTGCTGAGGATCCCCAATCCACGAAGCAAATCTTAGGTTACTTGTCCCAAATCCCACAAGTAGTCTTCCAGCTGATTAATATCTAATCTGAGAATCTAACTCAGTGATAGATTACTCAATGGAGATATAGCTATCACAGTGAATAGTTGTAGAACCTGATGTATGTGTGTTGTTTTAATAATACTGTGTGTAGGGGTAGATATATATGCTTGTTGTAGTGTCAAATCTAATTATACAACCTTCCTTTTAATGGGGATTTGTGGATAGACTGAAGTATCTACTTCAAGAGAAGATCTCGCTTCTTGCTAAGTGCAAATCATAGATTCTCTAATGTGGATCGCAAGTAGAAGTTTTCCAATTCTTTGCTAAGTTTGCAAGCTCCTTGTATTGTTCGCAGGCTCCTTATTGTTCGCAAGTTGCTTGTGTAATTGATAAGTGCCGAGGATGAATTGAATATATACTAGCTAAAGGGACTATTATAGGGGCCGACCATTTACACGATTGGTGTTTGGCATGGAGATGAAAGTAGGGCTGACCAAACTAATTAGAATGTGATGCCAATTATATGCTGAGAGGAAGAGGTCGATATGAAGGGAAACGTCTACCCTTAGACGTTTGGATAGAGGAGACATTTAGTATTAAATTAAAGATATAATCCTAAATTTCATAGCTAGAATCCGACTAGCTAAATAAACATTAACATACTCAACTAATATCCACTTAACTTAAAATTTACATTTAAATTTAATTTTTATTTAATAATTATTAAAAAATTTAATCAATTAATTTTAACTTTACAATTAAATTATTTATTAAATATAGGTAATTAATTAATTCTCATTAATTAATTAACCTTATATTTAAATATTTTAATGTATCATAAGGTTGTAATTATTTAATTCTCATTTAATTAATCTTAATTAATTTTTCAAACTATTTTAACACAAAAACCATGATGCAGGGACTTTCGATAGTCATAACTTTTGACTTAGTCGTTTGTTTTGGGAGAAATTTTACAAGTAGATTCCTCAGGAGCCAAAAGTTTGTTTGGGCCTCCAAAATTGGCTTTTAGCATTTTTTTGAGTTTTTAGAAAGTTGTGTTTTTTAATAGCTTCAAAATTATGTTTCTAATTTTGAAGATTAGTTGCCAATTCTTCTTATCTTAGTTTAGGGCAACTTTAGGGGAAAAATCAATTTTTTAGGAGTTGTTTTGAAACTTACCAAAAAATGGACAAAAATGCGGTTTTGTGAAAATCTATCAAAAATGGTAATTTTGAATTTGGGTTAAATTTGTGTTTTCTTGTTATTGTAAGACATATCTAGGATAGTTGATGAATAATGGAAGAGTTGCAAATTATGAAAATCATTTGTGTTTTCATGTATTCTTATGATTATGTTTTTATGGTTAAAATTGGGTTACATCAAAGCACATTCAGCCACATGACATGCAACCCATGAAGCAAAATTGACTAAACCAAAATGCAACAATCAATCCTAAAGGAAGGGGGCTCATAAATTTATGTCACGTTGACAATTCAAATAGGTAGAAAATTAGATGTTTGTCTATTATTTTAGGATCATTAATGGCTTAGGTGATATTGGATTTGTATGGTATCTCTCCTCTCTTACCATTGAGATATTGCAATAGAGCACGCTCATCCTGGAAATTCAGGGAAGTCAATATATAGTACCTAAAATCCTACATAAAAGGCAAGCATGTACATACATGTATAACTATATAGAAAATAATGGCAATGGTCAGTTGATTGTGTGGATCTCGCAAGCAACTATGACTATGTATCTCAACTACATCAGGCACATCAAATAGAAATATAAAAAATATCAACCATACACATGCAAGTGTTGGGCTTAGTAAAACCATAAAATATACATAACATCAAATCTATCTAAAAATTTAATACACACATAAAAAGTGGCCTAAAAGAGTCAAGCTATGTAAACTGAAAGAAAACTATAGGAGGGGTATTACATCCACCTCCCTAGAATTAGGCTCTCTTGGAATCCTACAAACAAATAAGGATATGCATCCCTCAATCATGAAGTATCCTATTAATACAAAAGATAAAATAATATCTCAAAATAAGCTATAAAATAAAGGACACGATATATAGTTATCAAGAGCAATATAAGTAACTTGCAAAGGATACCCATGTAGCCACTTCTAGTCTCCAACACCTCCAAAGTGAGCCACTTCCTCTCTAACACATAAATAACCTACCCTAAGCTCATAAGTCTAAAATAAATCTCATACAACTTGTACAATGATCAAATATCAGTTCAATAGATGCCAAAAGGAACACACACTAGTCCTCAAACCAAACATTTACAAAATACATATTGGTCCTCGAAACCATAACATCATAAAAATATACCCTCTCAAAGAGTTCACAAACTATAAGCATAAAAAGAACAAAGATTGGGGAAAAGGATCAAAATCATTATCACATTACAAACATTATAAATATCTATACCACAATAAAAAGGTAAAACTCCAAGCCTCTAATAGCTATTCTTAAAAGTCAACTTAATAAATTCTCACAACCAAAAAATCCAATAATAAATACATCAATAATAAATTCTCACCAAATAATATTAAATTATATATCATTATTATTCTTATTTTTATTTTTCTAAAAGAATTATCGTGTATTAAAAAAATATTATTTTTTAATTTTGTTTCTAAAATAGAATTTCCAAATATAAATTATCACTACATGCACATAATATATCTTTCTTAAATAATATGCAAGTGAATATATCTTTCCTAAATAACATGCAACTGAATATATCTTCTTTAAATAATATGAAAGTGAATATACCTTCCTTAAATAACATGTAATTGAATATATATTTCTTAAGTAACTTGCAACTAAATATATCTTTCTTAAATAACATGCAATTGAATATATCGTTTCCTAAATAGCATGCAACTGAATATATCTTCCTTAAATAACATGCAACTGAATATATCCCTCTTTCACACATGTAAATCTATATTATTTACATGGACATATTTATATTTCTATTTCAAAAGCATGCATTTTCTCTAAAAATGAACTCTCTCAAAACCCTCAAAATCATGGAAGGTCCGTAAATTAAAAATAAATAAAAGCAAAACTTTAAAAAAATCCCTAATCAAATTTTCCTTCCAAAAGATTCCTTAACATTCTTGATTATCAAATAAACACGTATTTTTAACAAACACTCATCATTCACACATAAGATCTAATCAAACACAAAGAAGACAATGATTTCAATGGCCAACTTTAAGGGTTTTAAAATCCTACCCTAATGTACAAAGTTGAATCAAAAATCAATTGCAAATCCTGAAAACCCAAAATTTTCAAAAATACCAAAACTTTAATGGACTGTAAAAAAAAATGAGAGAATTATTTCAAAACCTAATTGAATTATTCTAAAATGGCCTCCAAGATCTCTAATATAGAAATTTAGAACATCAGTTGAAAGAATGCAACTCCAAAATAACAAAATAGAACTCAACTGTTAAAAACAATAAAGTTGTTAACTCTAAATCATAGAAAGAACTCAACTACGACCTCATTTTTATGAACTTTACTTTATTAAAACCTTACCTTAATGCAGAAAGCTGAATCAAAAATCAATTCTAAATCTTTAAAACCCAAAGCTTTCGAAAACACCAAACTTTTAATCCTGCAAAAAAATTCCAAGAGAGAATTCTTCAAAACCTAATTGAATTATTCTCAAATGGCCTCCAAGATCTCTAATATAAAAATTTAGAACC